>JAODAL010008607.1:0-116502 GCA_025379985.1 Phyllomedusa bahiana | reverse complement strand
CAGTATTATAAAATTTATGCTTGTACATGGGGGAAGCGTATTATAGTAGTTATATTTTTGTTCCTGGGGGCCCCAGTATTTATAGGGTTATTTCTTGTACATAGGGGTAGTATTTTTGTAGTTATATTCTTGTAAAAAGGGGAGGCATTTATTTTTGGAAGTTTACCCCTTGTAATAGGGGCATATTATAGTGGGTTATATTTTTGGGACTTGGGGGGCAGTATTTTTTAGTATTTATTTTCTTGTCCCATGGGGGCCCAGAAATTATATTTAGGTTTATTTTTTGTACATAGGGGGAGTATTATAGTATTATTTTTTCTTGTAAAAAGGGGGACGGTATTTTTAGTAGTTATATTCTTGTACTTTGGGGTAGAAATTTATGGGTATTTTTAAAATTCTTGTACATAGGGGGCCAGTATTTTTTATTTTTTTTCTTGTAATGGGGGAGAAAGGTATTTTTGAAGTTTATTTTTTGTTCTTTAGGGAGCAGAAGTTTTATAGTTTAAATATTCTTGTACATGGGGGCAGTTTTATGGGATTATTTTTTTTGGGTACATGGGGGGGCCAGTATTATATTTAAAGGTTTTTTTTTAAAATAGGGACGGGGATTATAGTATTTTATATTTTGAAACATGGGGACAGTATTTAGCCATTTCATAAAATTTTTCAGTTTTTTTAAAGGGTTTTGTTTTAAATACGGGTTTGTCGCAGATTATAGCTTGAATCTCTGAAACCCCAGGGACGGCTTTAATTCCCTTTGGCTCTAACCCATCTGACTTGGACAGGGAAATAAAAATTCATCGGGTTCTACTTGGGTTGGAGAAAACCCAAATACTTTTTTTCAGCCCCTTCATTCTGTTTCGGGCCCAGCCCTGGTCTCCAAGGCCCCCTGGATAAAATTTTAAACTTTGTTATGAAGGGGTTTAATTTAAGAGCAGGGTTTAAACTTTTTTTAAAAACCAATAATTTCCCAAAGCAGATATGAAAGTAAAAAGGTTAAAAAAACAGTAAATTTTGGGAATTTCAGAGACCCAATCTAAATTTTAAAAATCTTCTTGCGCTTTTTATCCCCCCTTCCCCACCCACAGCCCCCAAAAATTTCGGTCTTTCTATCCCCCTTTTCTTTTTCTCCCATCTCTGACCCTTTGAAAGGGTTTCCTGGCCACCTCCCCTTTCTTTCCCCCCTTTCCCCGGGCGCCTTTTTGACCCCTAACTGCAAGTTCATCTGTCCCCTGCCTTTATAGCGCCCCGGGCCTTTTCCCCCCCCCCCCTGTGTTTCCCCTCGTGGGGAAGCAAAAAAGCCCCCCGTTTGACGTCCCCGCAGAAAGTTTTAACTTATTTGCAATGTCCCCCAAAAAACCTAAAATTTTCCCTGGAAAAAAAATGAAATGCAGGGGGGGGCAAACAAAAGACACCCTTTTCTATGGGAGAACTTTTTTCCCGGGCCTCCGGGCTGTGGGGGTTTTAGGAAAAACGCTATGGGATAAAAAAAAAAGGGACCGAAAATCCCTGGGTTTTGAACCCTTTTGTGCACTTTAATGGGGTAAAGTGGTTTTTTTAAGGGGAGTTCCCAGTACGGGGGGAAAGGCCTGGGGTTCTCTCCCATTCTGCCCCTATGGGAGTTCCCAGTACGGGGGGTTTGCTGTGTGTTCTCCCCTTTCCCTTTTTGGGGGGGGAAAAGTTCCCCCGGTACAGGGGAGGCTGTGTGTTCTCCCTATTCTTTTTCTTTTGGGATTTCCCCCAAGAAACGGGGGGCAGGGGGTCGCGTTTTTCTGTCTATTCTGTTCTGGGGGGATTTCCCCAGTACAGGGGAGCGCTGTGTGTTCTCTCTATTCTGTTCTATGGGAGTTCCCAGTAAGGGGAGGCATGTGTTCTGTCTATTCTGTTCATTTTGGCGGAGTTCCGCAGTTAACCAGCGGAGCGCTGAGTCGTGTCCGCTTTTCAACTCTGTGTCTAAGGGAGTTCCCAGTACAGGGGAGCTGTCTGTGGTTCTCACATTCTGTTCTATGGAATTCCCAGACAGGGGACGCTGTGTTCTCTCCATTCTACGCTATTGGGAATTTCCCAGTACAGGACTGCTGTGTTTCTCTCCATTCATGCTCTATGAGAGTTTCCCAGAACAGTGGGGATCCTGTGTCTCTCTATTCTTGTTCTATGGGAGTTCCCGAGTACAGGGGACGCTGTGTTTCCTCTCCATTCTGTTCTAATGGAAGTTCCCGTACAGATGAGCGGTGTGTGATCTCCATTCTGTTCTTGGGAGTTCCGCAAGAACAGGATGAGCGCTGTGTTTGCTCTCCATTTCTGTTCTATGGTGAAGTTCCCAGTACAGAGAGCGCTGAGTGTTCTCATCATTCTGTTATCTGATGAGAAGTTACCACTACGGGCGCGCTGATGTTTCTCTCCATGTCTGATGCTAATGGGAGTATCCCACCACACTTTGGGGAGCGCTTTGGTGTTCTCCATTCTGCTCTTAGGGATTCCCAGTACAGGAGAGTCGCGGTTTTTCTCTCCATTCGTCGCTAATGGGAGTTCCTGTACAAGGGAGCACTGGGTGATTTCGTCTCCATTCTGATGCAATCGAGAGCGTTCCCACTACAAGGGAGCTCTGTGTATTCACCTGCTGGTCGGGCTCTATGGAGCTCCTCCCATACAGAGGCGCTGTGTTCTCTGCCAAACTGTTGTCTATGGACAGTTACCAGTCACAGAGGAGCTGGTGTTTCTCGGACTCATCTGTCTATGAGGGACTCCCGGTTCAGGAAGGAGCGCGTGGTTCTCGATCATCTGTTTCTATGGGAGATCCCATTACAGGGGCCCACTGTGTTCTCTCACATACTATTCAAATTGTATGGGTGTTTCACAAGTACAGGGAGCCGTGTGATCCTCTTCCCATTCTGTTTCTATGGGAAGCTCCCAGTACAGAGGAATGCCGTGTGATTTCTCGTACCAGTCGGTTCTATGGGAGTTCCCAGTAACCCTTCGGCGGAGAGCGCTGTTGTTCTCTTCCATTGTCTTCTATGGGAGTATCGCCAGTACTAGGAAAGATGCCGTGTATTCGCCATTACTGTTCTAATGGGAGCGTTCCCATAACAGGGAGCGCTGTGTTCCGCTTCCAATTGTCTTCTATGGGAGTTTCCCGAAGTACAGGGGAAGCGCTAGTGTTCTCTCCATTCTACTTTCGATGGGAGTTCCCAGTACAGTGGAAGTCGCTGTGTTCTCTCCATTTGCTCCGATGGGAAGTTCCGAGTACAGGGATGCTTGCTTACTCTCCATTTCTGTTCGATGGGAAGTTCCCAGTACAGGGAGCGGTGTTCTCTCCATTCTGCTCTATGGAAGTTCCATACAGGGGAGCACTGTGGTCCGTCGCCTTCTGATTCCTATTGAGTTCCCAGGTACTTGGGAGCGCTGTGTTTCTCTCTCCACTTCGTGAATCTATGGGATTTCCCAGTACAGGAGTGCTTGTTTCCCCTCCATCTCCCAGATCGATGGATTTCCCACTACAGGGGATCGCTGTGTGTTCTCCATTCTTGCTCTATGAGGAAGTTCCCAGAACAGGAGAGCGTCTGTGATTTCTCTCCCAATCTGTTGCTATGGGAGGAGCTCCAGTACAGGTGTAAGTGCTTGCTGTTATTCTCTGCCATTCTGGCTAGGAGATTCCCAGTACAGGGGAGGCGTTGTGTCTCCATTCTGTTCTATGGAGTTCCAGTAGCGCTAGAGGAGGCTGCCGATTCTCCATTCTTGGTCTATGGGAGCTTCCCAGTTACAGGGGAGCGCTGTGTTCTATTCTCTCTCCATTCTGTTCATATAGGAGTTCCCATACACACAGGGGAGCTCTATGTGTTCTCCTAACTGTTTCTAATTGGAGTGCCTATAACAGGGATGGCTGGGTTCTCTCCATTACTGTTTCCGTATAGGAGCTCCCCACGTACAAGGGAGCGCTGTGTTTCTCTCCATTCTGTTCTATGGATTGCTTCCCAGTACAGGGGAGCGCTGCGTTCATCCATTCTAGGTCCTATGGGAGTTCCCATCACGAGGGGGAGCGCTGTGTTCTCGTCCTTCTGTTCTATTAGGACAGTATCAGTATCCCAGAACAATGGAGGCTCTGTGGTTCTCCATTCTGTTCTATTGGAGTTCCTAGTACAGTGGAGTGCTGTGGTTCTCGCCTTCTGGTACTATAGGGCTCCCAGTACAGGGGAGCGCTTGTGGTTCTCTCCATGTCGTTCATATAGAGGAGTTCCATACAGGGAGCGCACGCGTTCTCATTCTGGTCTATGAGAGAGTCCCACGTACTGGGAGCGCTGTGTTCTCCTTCTGGTTCTATTGAGTTTCCTCGAGTACAGCGGAGTGCTGTGTTTCTCGTCCATTCGTGATTCTATAGAGTCCCAGTACAGGGGAGCGCTGTGTTCTCTCCATTCTGTTCTATCTAAAATCCCAAAACGGGAGAGCGCTACGTCTTTGGCTGTATTCATAACCTCCATAGAACAGAATGAAGCGTTGTGCGCAAGCATGACCAGATCTCTGTTCTGAATAGAGACTTTCAGAGGACTTTGCAGTTCCCAAAGATAAAATCCCATTGATGCCATCATTATGTGAAATGGGACAAACCATTTAACTATTTCTCTTAAACTATATTGATCCAAATATTAATTTGGATATTTTCAGAATTTCTTTATCCAAATCCCCTGCCTAGACCTGAGAAGAATTATAGCATTTTGACTGTCATCAGCACACACTGAGGGGGTAGACAACCAGCGCTTACTTGAATACTGTTTCTGTAATAAACCCAATTTACAATATGAAATATGAGTCTCTTAAAATATCACTAGACAAGACGCATCTATTTAAACAGGGTAAAAATTCCGCACTCACAGAATGATTTCCTGTATAATAATATCCTAGTGTAAATAACAATTGAAATTATGATCACTCCAGGTGTTGTTTTATCTCTCTGAAGTAGTTAGAAATGTGCTTCTAGGTGCACAGGAGGTGCCAGTAACGTTGCTTACCTGCAGCTGCATACAGGATTTCTGACTGATGCAACAGTCTCTGTTGGGTCACTTATTCCAAATATCAGTGGCACTCTAAAAACTAAGCAAAACATCAAAGGCATATAGGAATTTTTTGAAAATGCATTACTGCTATGGAATTGTGAAAACCTGGGATTCTTAGTTTCACGAGTTACTTCGATCAAAAGGTGTTTAAGCTCTCCCTCACCAATATGGCTCAAGGGGATCCCAGCTCAGGTTGAAGAGCTTATACCTACACTAAAATGTTACCTCTCGTGACCTAGTTCAGCACTACAAACATCGCAGGACAGGAGAATGAAAAGAAACTTGCTAATGAATAATATTTGAGTGAATCCAGATTAGATTTTATTGCCTGGCCATGTGCACCTATGCTTATCTTTTTTAAAAAAATTGCTTTTGATGTGCAGAGCAAATAAAGTTTTTTGTGTCGTCCTCGTTTGGTGTCACTTGAACCTGCTCTATGCATTGGTCTGAAAGATACTTGTCGCAAAGATACGGACAGTAAGTCTGTCCGCTCTGTGCTATGTCCTATAAGAACTGAACCGCCCATAAGAAATCATAGAGAGATTGCACTTCCCCGGTCACACTACCGCCCACTGTGCGTGCGATTTCAGTCAGCGTCAAAGTGCACGCACATAATTCGCCTTGAGGCAGAGCAGTTGCGAGAAGGCCTGTTTAATGCAGCTTGCAGGTAAAAGAAAGTACTGGCACGGACTGTGCTCCTAATTAACTTCTAATGAACTTAAGGGGAAAGAAATCTGGAATGGTCCTTTAAAGGGGCACTCCATTTCCTAAATACTTATAATTTACATAAGTTCATATGTATCTCTTTGCAGTATTACCATTCAGCAGAAAAATAAGCCCATATATTTAATATGCAAATTCTGATTTTCTCAATTATAATAACATTTTCAATCAAAAATGTCATAGTGATGAATTTCTCCTCTGACTTTATATGATTACTTCTTATGGTAATTAGGCACCTGTTCTGCTGATTACAACCCGATTCTAGTGCTTTATACAGCACAATGTATAGATCGGCGCCTGTTGGGAGAGTATTGACGGGACATTGGCCTAATAGTCTTCAGGACAAGTCACATCTTGGATTATGAACGATTCCCCCTGAGTAAATTAGAGACGTAAAAGGTTATATTATTACTGTTACAATAATCGAAACTGATTGTCAAAGGCGGTGACATCCAGGCTTTGCGAACCTCAGCCGCATTTGCACTGTGGAGTATAGCCGTGAGGTCAATTCATAGAGCCAACAACACATCCAGGGGCCGCAATGCGACTGTCACCCACATCTGCTTGGAGGGACCCATAAAGCAACACCACCATCCAGGGGCCACACACATAATCCTGCACCCATAGATGCTGGATGGTCCTAGAGCCAACACCACCATCCAGGGGCCCCACATGCTGACTGCACCCACAGCTGCTGGAGTGGTCCTAGGGCCTACACCACCTTCAGGCGCTCCCATTTCATGTCCCAACTGGTTCCTTCCTCTCTACGAAAACCGCACTTCCTCATCATGGGTGACGTAAAACATCCCTATTGATGACCCCATGTCTCCCGTCTGGCCGTCTCGAGATCCTTTCACTTAACCGGCCTTCTCTTGCCTCTTACGCAGTTCTACAAACTCTCCCGACCCACAAGGATTGGGAAGCCCTCTCATGGATCTGGTTTTCTGTAACCGTTCCTCAATCTCCACTTTAATAAATCTCCTTACCTCGATCCTTGAGCACATCTTAATCCTGCACTATTAATAATTCTCACACCCATTCGGCTCTGTACACACCTGTGCCCCTCGGCCCGGTTCTACAGTGAAATAATCCGTCGTCCATGAACACTCATGAATTCTCACCGAGCACACCATACAGTCCTCACTGCCCCCCAAAGCTCCGCGCCTTCTCCGCCGCTGACCTCGTCGAAACAAGATAAGGAAACTCTTTCCACGCACCCGGACACATTGGCACCGCTCCCCAACACCGCACCACCAGAGTCCCGACACCCACAGAGCCATGGCACACGTCTCACGACGCGCATCTGCAGCGATGTTCCAAGAAGTGCGAAGCGTCTGTGGAGGAATGTCGAGCACGCTAAACCTGCAGACTTTCTCCACTACAAATGTATGCCAGGACATTCAATCAAACAGCCCTTCCACCTGCGCCAAACCAAAATATTTTTTCCCTCACATCGCAACCGTACCACAACAACCCTAGAACGCCTCTTGTGGTAAAACACATCCCACCGTCCCTCCTAAGCCTAAAGAGCAGGCCCCGGTCCTCTGACCTCTGTGCGTGAAAAACCTGGGCCACTCACATCAAAGAGAAAATTGAACAAACAGTCCAGCAAAACATCTCATCTCACACCGCCCAAGCCCAGCCGCATCGGTCCCTCCCCGCAACATCCGCCCAGCCTACTCTCAGCTTCTTGACCCGACGACAGAAGAAAGCTAGTAGTCCATGACTCCTGCTGTCAGCTCGCGCCCACGCACCAGCACTAGTGACCCCTTTCCCTCCCATCTTGGCAATTCTAGTTCTTTTCGCCAGCAATCATCTCTCACAATAAACTGCTGATCTGTTAAACCTTTCCCTCTCTCTCCTCTGACTTCCCATTCTGCCACTTAAACAGTCCTGGTTAAACTCCCATTAGCTGAAAAAGCCTCTCTGAGAACCCCGATCCTGTGCTGATAACTACCGACCAGTCCTCTAAACCTGCCCTTCTTCTCTAGAACCCTGGAACGCTTGGTCTACTCTCGCCTAATCCGCTATCCCTCCCGCTAAACACCCTCTTCTTGACCCCTGCAAAAATCAAGATACCCCCGCACCTACACTTCCACCGGAAACTGATACTGCCTTAGTTAAAGTCTCAAATGAACTCCTAACACAAAAGCTCAAGGTAACTACTCATGTGCTTCTGCTGCTTCTCCGGAACTCTCATGCAGTGTTTGACACTGCGGGGGATTCACCACCTTCCTGTCTCACGCGAGCATGCTCAGCACCATTGGCCACCAGACACAACCTGCTCTCGCCTAGTCCTTGCGGTTCGATCCGTTCCTACTCGTCGACCGTCTCCTCTTTCAGGTGTCTCATTTGCAAGGGTTCTTAATACCTCCTCATGCCTCTTGCCTCTTGGCTGTCGGGTTTTTCCTCAGGGATAGTGTGTCTTAGGTCCGCGCTCCTCTTTCATTGTACAGCAGCCCCCCAATGGACAAACCCATCAGCAGATTGGCTTCCAGTACCAGCTCGATCGGAATGAAACTCAATTATATCACCTCCTCCCGAGACCATCACTTCCTAGCCGGCTGGCTACAACCCACCCAAGTGACTGTGCCACTGTCTCTGACATCAGGTCCTCCCTGTATCTAAACTAAACCTCCTAAAAAGCTGAACTTCTAGTCAGCCCCATCCTCTACTAACTAGTACCTTTACCCTGTCCCTTTTTCTTCTGTCTCAGGTGGTGTGCACCACCCATTTCTCCCTATGCAGCAGCCACGATGTTCTCCGGGGTGATATTAGATTTCCGATCTGTCTTTCGTCCCATATTCAATTCCCTTGCCCGCGCCTGTTACCTGCAACTCAAGAATATCTCCAGAATCCGTCCTTTTCTCACTGTGGAAAAAACCCAAAACTCTTTTTATGCCTTATTCTTCCCCTTGATACTGCAACCCCTTTGCTTTCGGTTCCCTCTCTAAAAACTCTCCCCTCCCAACTGTCCAGAATGCAGCACCAGCTCCCTTTCTCTCCAGCCCAACGACGCCCTACCCTGTGTCATCACTGACGGTTGTATCCTACAGGATACAACAAAAACTACCCACTCCCCCAAAAGCTCTCCACAACGGGGGTCCTCCCTACATCTCCTCCCTCAAACTCGTCAAACCACCCTACCCCGCTCTCTCCGCTCTCTGATAAATTTCGGGTTTCCACTATTATCATCCGTACCCTCCCATCCCCGGGCCCAAGACTTCACATGCGGCACCAATTCTCTGGAACATGCTACCCGGGCGATCAGGCACACTCAGCCTCAAGTTTTAAAAAGGGGCCCTAAAAAATACATCTTCTCACTCGGGGCCGACCAAATCCCTAATGCTAACCCCCCCCCCCCCCACACTCCCCCGCACTCAAACTCTTTCGGCACTTCTGTATATAATGTATAAAGGGGGGCAGGGTTTATTCGAATTTTTAAAAACCCCAATTTTTTCAATGCTGGCCATTGTAAATCAGCATTCTTCCCTTCGTCTTCCCGTACACCCGAATAATTGTAACTCTTGCGGCAGGGCCTCACAAAATTGTGTCTCATCTGTAAGTACTTTTTTTGAAAAGTTTACTTTTCCCCCCAAAATTTAAAGTCTGCGGAATTGTTTGGCGCTATAGAAATAAAGATTATTTTTTATTTATTATTATTAAGTCTGGGGGGAATGAGCGGCCAGGATAGTATTTGAAAAAAAACTTGGTCCCTCTTTTAACCAATGTTCATTTTTCCTAACCCTGTGGACAGCCCCTTTGTCTTACTGGAAATCCATTGCGCACAGGGTAGATGATCAGCATTATGATGTATTGTCTGCAAAGAGGATTCATACGAAATCGGGTATGCCCCTCCACTGGGTGAAGGGCCCAGATAGTGGCACAAAAACATTCCCAAACCATATTGCTGCCACCACCACTTTGTTTTCCAGAAAGGGGGTTCATGGTGTTTTGTTCCTGAGTTTCCAAGACACAAAAAGGCCCAAAGGGAGAAGTCAACCTTTGCCATTCAGCGGAGCCCAATTCCCAATACGCGGATAATTGAACCCTTTTCTGCCAATGCACGGGTTGCAGAGGTGCGGTACATCTTCTGACCCGGGCCCATACACAGTAGGGGTTGCAGAGGTGCAGTGACATCTTCTGCTCCAGGGGCCCCAAAACCAGTGGGTTAGCAGAGGTGAGTACATCTGTCGACCCGGGGGCCCCATACACAGTGGGTTAGCAGAGGGCATGACATCTGTCTGCCCCGGGGGCCCCCCTACAGTGGGTTAACAGAGGTTAAAGTACATCTTCTGCTCCAGGCCCCCCAAAACCGTAGGGTGCAGAGGTGCAGTGACATGCGTCTGCCCGGGGGCCCCCTCAAGTAATTAGCAAGGTGCAGTGACTTCCTCTGCTCCACCCCAAAACCAGGGGGGTTTTGCAAAGGGCAGTGACATCTGTCTGATGGGGGGCCCCTTAAAAAGGGGTTAAGAAGGTGCAGGCCCATCCGTTGCCCGGGGGGCCCCCATACATATAGGGTTAGCAGGGGTGCAGTGAACCCCGTCGCTCCCAGGGCCCCATACACAGTAGGGTTAGAGGGTGCAGTGAACCTCTGCTTGGGGCCCATACACAGTGGTTAGCAAAGTCTTTGAACCGTCGTCCGGGGCCCCATCACGGGTTTTTGCAAGGAAGTGACCCCGCGCTCCGGGCCCCCATACACAGTGGGGTTAGCAAAATGCAGTGACATCCATCTCTCCGGGGCCCCTACACAGTAGGGTTAGCGAGGTATAGTGACACCGTCGCCCAGGGCCCCCATACACATAGGGTTGCAGAGGTGCATGACATCCCTGCCCCCGGGGCCCCTACCGTGGGGTTTAGCAAGGTGCAGTGAATTGTTCCCCCCGGGCCAATACCAGAGGGGTTAGCAGAGGGCAGTAAACATCTGTCTCCCCGGGGGCCCCATCCGAGGGTTAGCAGGGGTTTGCAGTGACATCCGTCTGCCCCGGGGCTCCATCACGTAGGGTTAGCAGGGGTGCAGTGAACCCCTCTGCTCCGGGGCCCCTACACATAGGGTTACAGAGGTCAAGAGATCCTCTGCCCCGGGGGCCTCATATCTGTAGGTTAGCAAGGTCAGAGATCCTCTGCCCGGGGTCCATAAAACGTAGGGTTAGCAGAGGTGCAGTGACACCGTCTGCCCCCGGGGGTCCAAAACCCAGTGGGTTTGAGAAGGCGTGACACCCCGCTGCCCCGGGGCCTCATATGCGTGGGGTTGCTGGTGGCCCAGACACGGCGGGAAAACCCCCGGGTCTTTTTTGGCTGATCTCTCCCTCAGCATTTTGGCCCTAAAAAATTTCCCACCAATTTAAAAGATGTCTAGAAGCAAGACAGACGGGCAGTCATTGGAATTATGGATTGGGTGGAGTTGTCCCTCAAGTTCCTGGAGAATTTGTTGGCCACCTGTAGACGAGCTGCTCCCGGCATCACTATTTCTAGTGTGTCATTGCCTGGATGGCTATGGCCGCTGTTACACTGTTTGTTAAATACATCAAAATTTATGATGTGATCAAATTTTCCCTCTTTTTGAACTTGAGAAGACACAATGGGTTTAGGATTTCGGATCTCCATAGCTAGCCTTCATGGCTGCAGCAGGACCTCATGTCTATACTCAATGGCTGGATGTTCTCTTAAAGGGGTTCTCCAGTTTTGGAAACCTATTCCCATTTACTTCCATAGGGAATTCTGAGATAATAGAGGTCGGAGATCCCAAGTCCAGGATCCTCATCTCTTAGCCAAAGTAAATAGAGGTAACAAAGAACATCTCTTGCTCTGGAGAACCTTTCCGGCATTAGCTCTAAAAGGGTAATGTTCCTCATGAGGGAGAGGCACCATGTAGGTGTGCGGAGACTTATACACCATTAGCTGCTCCACTGAAATGTAAATATATTCTAAAAGGCTGATGAGAAATAAGCTACAATTCGAAGTAGAGTTTCTCAATTCAAATCCAACTTACTGAGCCATGCAATGTAAATGGGACTAAAGCCAAACCAGATATTCATCTATATAAAGCTAATCTGGAGTGTTTGTCACCTATCAGTGCAGAGCAGAATACTGGTTGGTGGGGTGAGAGGCTCTGGGCGTATCTTGAAAGGGATAAAGCTCTAGTCTTGCATTACAAAGATAACCTCAGCTTCTCTCCCTCTATCATATAACCCTATATATCACAGAGCTCAGCTTCTCTCCTCTATCATATAACCCTATATATCACAGAGCTAAGCTCATCTCCTCTATCATATAACCCTATATATCACAGAATTCAGTTTCTCTATCATATAACCCTACATATCACAGAGCTCAGCTTCTCTTCTCTATCATATAACCCTATATATCACAGAAGCTCTAGTTCTCTTCTCTATCATATAACCCTATATACCACAGAGCTCAGCTTCTCTCCTCTATCATATAACCTTATATATCACAGAGCTCAGCTCCTTTCCTCTATCATATAATCCTATATATCATAGAGCTCAGCTTCACTCCTCTATCATATAACCCTATATATCATAGAGCTCAGCTCCTTTCCTCTATCATATAACCCTATATATCACAGAGCTCAGCTCCTCTCCTCTATCATATAATCCAATAAGTCACGTAGCTCAGCTCATCTCCTCTATCATATAACCCTATATACCACAGAGCTCAGCTCCTCTCCTCTATCATATAACCCTATATATCACAGAGCTCAGCTCCTCTCCTCTATCATATAACCCTATATACCACAGAGCTCAGCTCCTCTCCTCTATCATATAACCCTATATATCACAGAGCTACGCTCCTCTCCTCTATCATATAACCCTATATATCACAGAATTCAGTTTCTCTATCATATAACCCTACATATCACAGAGCTCAGCTTCTCTTCTCTATCATATAACCCTATATATCACAGAGCTCAGCTTCTCTCCTCTATCATATAACCCTATATATCACAGAGCTCAGCTTCTCTCCTCTATCATATAACCCTATATATCACAGAGCTCTGCTCCTCTTCCTCTATCATATAATCCTATATATCACAGAGCTCAGCTTCTCTTCTCTATCATATAACTCTATATATTACAGAGCTCAGCTCCCCTCCTCTATCATATAACCCTATATATCACAGAGCTCAGCTCCCCGCCTCTATCATATAACCCTATATATCACAGAGCTCAGCTTCTCTCCTCTATCATATAACCCTATATATCACAGAGCTCAGCTTCTCTCCTCTATCATATATCCCTATATATCACAGAGCTCAGCTTCTCACCTCTATCATATAACCCTATATATCACAGAGCTCAGCTCCTCTCCTCTATCATATAACCCTATATATCACGGAGCTCAGCTCCTCTCCCTCTATTTTACAATTCTTCTTCGGAAATTTCCCATAAACAAGCTTATAGCAGGCTCTTTGAGGCCCACAGACATGACAGGTCCTCCAGAGGGAGCCACTCTTTGTAGTTGATCCCTGCTCCAGCTCATTGAAGAAGGTCCCGAACATCCCCCCCACCCCTCGCAACTCTGGGGAGAATATATTAAGCACATATATCTTATTTCTTGCCTTGTTGAGGTTGTGACTTGCGGGCAGCGCTGCTTCCTGAGATCAGACCCAATTGGAATGATAGTGTTAATATGGGACTATATTCCGGCCTTGAATGATGCCCATAATCCGATCCGCTTGGGATTTTAATACTTTCCGTTCCGGATTCTTCACCTCGAAGGGAAAATTGGAAAGCAGCAACATGGACGGCAACCAGCATCACTGACTGCACCCGTGCAATGGGTACCTCACTGTTCTACTGACACAAAACCAAAATTTGCAGGATGCGCCAAGAGATGGTCCAGTAAGTCCATGACTCATGCAGGACCATCTTTTCCATTGGGCACACTAGGCAGTTGCCCGGGGGCCCCACAAGTATAGGGGCCCCTGGTGGTGTATGTATGTCCCAGGAATACAAGAAACATACCCTGGATCCCTTGATTGGCTTTTCTTATTTAACTGTGTGTTTTTAGGATGTGCAAATGGTCAAAAACCATGGTGGAGAAGGGAGCCAAAGGCTCCCTGCCCTGCCAGTAAGTCTTGTAGGCTGCTGGTGTCCAGATATAAGTGACATGATAATATGGGTGTGCTTGAGGGGAGCTCGAGGTATGCTCAAGTGTGATGTCATGTATTTGGGCAGGGCCCACTGCAGTGCTATGCCCGGGGGCCCATAATTCTGTTAAAACAGCTCTGGACTCATGTGTTACACAAACCTCTCATTTTTTGAAGGACAGGCTCTTTTATGTAATTAAAGGGGTTTTGCCACGAAGTAAAATTGACGTGGGAAGTTTGAAAACTAAATAATAAACATTTTCACTATTCATCATTATTAAAAATTCTGGACCGTTTGTTTTTAGCTGCTCCTTTAGTGATCCATTGTTTACACTCGTCTCCAAGGGATACGACCATGGCTGAGAGCTCCTGAGTCCTGGTCACACATGCTCAGATATCACCTCTCCTCTGAGGCAGCTACTGAGTGTTCAACCCCCCAGGTGCTGTCATACTACTCCCGTCCTTTGGACAAGTTAGAAATTAGTCAAACAGTGTAAACACAAAAAAGAAACCTCAATCAGGTCTGTGCATTTATAAAGAGGGAAAAAATATCCACAGGTTTGGTTCCTGAAGGGATTTGAACCAAGGACCCTTGTGCTGTAAAGCAAAAATGTTACCTCTGAGCTACAATGTAGCTACTTACAGCTCTATACATCAACAGACCTTTCTTTGACTACAGAGAGGAAGGGCATGGTGATGTCATCCTGCTGGGTCACATGAGGCAATTCAAACAAATCACACACGCCCCCTTCTGAGCACACAGAGCTGAAGAGATGGATGCAGGAGGTATGAAATGAGATTGTGGCAAAACCCCTTTAAACTTGTACATGGTTCATTGTAATTTACAGTAATTTTGGAATTTGTCTAACACCCTCACTCATATCTAAGAATGGAAATGAGCCTGACCCAGGCTAAAATGAATGGGATGTGTTACATCTAATGAGCAAAACTTTTGTCCAACTCCCCCAATGTATTGGAGGCGCACAGACCGAGGAGCTCTCCGCACTGATAGTAGAATCAAACAACCCTGTCCAGCGTCGTCACTGATAAAATCCACGATTATAATAAGGACACACATACAGGAAAGAAAGCTGACGCTTTTCAGACAATAGAATAAAAGGCTTTGGTCGTAACTAGGTAGCCAGGTGACGGTGATGAGCAGCAATGTGGATGGCAACCAGACATTGACCGGAAAGAGATGTACAGGCCTTGCCCCTAAGCCGCACTGCAAAGAAATGCACAGGTGGCATGCTTAACCATCGAAAGAGATGCTCAGGCCCTGCCCTGACCATGAGTGGTCTACAGAATCATGCACAGATCCTGTCCTAACCAGCAATGGTCTGCAGAACCATGCACAGATCCTGTCCTAACCATCCTTGGTCTATAGAATCGTGCACAGATCCTGTCCAGATCCATCAGTGGTCTACAGAACGGTGCTCAGATCCTGCTCCTAACCATCAGTGGTCTACAGAACGGTGCTCAGATCCTGCTCCTAACCATCAGTGGTCTACAGAACGGTGCTCAGATCCTGCTCCTAACCATCAGTGGTCTACAGAACGGTGCACAGATCCTGTCCTAACCATCAGTGGTCTATAGAAACGTGCAAAAATCCTGTGATAACCATCAGTGGTCTACAGAACCATGCAAGGATCCTGTCCTAACCATCAGTGGTCTACAGAACGGTGCTCAGATCCTGCTCCTAACCATCAGTGGTCTACAGAACCATGCAAGGATCCTGTCCTAACCATCAGTGGTCTACAGAACCATGCACAGATCCTGTCCTAACCATCAGTGGTCTACAGAACCGTGCACAGATCCTGTCCTAACCATCAGTGGTTTACAGAACCATGCACAGATCCTGTCCTAACCATCAGTGGTCTACAGAACCGTGCACAGACCCTGTCCTAACCAGCAGTGATCTACAGAACCATGAGAGGATCCTACTCCTAACCATCTGTGGTTTACAGAACCATGCAGGGATCCTGTCCTAACCATCAGTCCTAACCATCCCATATCTATCTATCTATCTATCTATCTATCTATCTATCTATCTATCTATCTATCTATCTATCTATCTATCTATCTATCTATCCATCTATCTATCTATCTATCTCATATCTATCTATCTCATATCTATCTATATATCTATCTATCTATCTATCTCTATCATTATCTACTCCCCATCTATCTATCTATCTATCTATCTATCTATCTATCTATCCCATATCTATCTATCCCATATCTATCTATCTATCTATCTATCTCTATCTACTATCCTCATATCTATCTATCCCCTATCTATCTATCTATCTCATATCTATCTATCTCATATTTATCTATCTATCTATCTATCCCCTATCTATCTATCTATCTATCTATCCCATATCTACCCATCTATCTCACATCTATCTCATATCTATCTATCTATCTATCTATCTATCTATCTATCTATCTATCTCATATCTATCTATCTATCTATCTATCTATCTATCTATCTATCTATCTATCTATCTATCACATATCTATCTATCCCATATCTATCTATCTATCTATCTATCTATCTCATATCTATCTATCCCATATCTATCTATCTCTCTCTCTCATATCTATCTATCTATCTATCTCCTATCTATCTATCTATCTATCTATCTATCTATCTATCTATCTATCTATCTATCTATCTCATATCTATCTATCTCATATCTATCTATCTCATATCTATCTATCTATCTATCTATCCCATATCTATCTATCTATCTATCTATCTATCTATCTATCCCATATCTATCCATCTATCTATCCCATATCTATCTATCTATCCATCTATCCCATATCTATCTATCTATCTATCTATCTCTCTATCTCATATCTATCTATCTCTATCTATCTCATATCTATCTATCTATATCACATATCTATCTATCCCATATCTATCTATTTTATCTATCTATCTATCTATCTATCTATCTATCTATCTATCCCATATCTATCTATCTCATATCTATCTATCTATCTATCTATCTATCTATCTCATATCTATCTATCCCCTATCTATCTATCTATCTATCTATCTATCTATCTATCTATCTATCTATCTATCTATCTATCTATCCCATATCTATCTATCCCATATCTATCTATCTATCTATCTATCTATCTATCTCATATCTATCTATCCCATATCTATCTATCCCATATCTATCTATCTATCTATCTATCTCATATCTATCTATCTATCTCATATCTATCTATCTATCTATCAATCTTTCATTCCGCTATAAAAATATCTATCTATCTCATATATATCTATCTCATACCTATCTATCTATCTATCTATCCCATATCTATCTATCTATCTCATATCTATCTATCTCATATCTATCTATCTCATATCTATCTCATATCTATCCATCTATCCATCTATCCATCTATCCATCTATCCATCTATCCATCTATCCATCTATCTATCTACGTTACTTTAAACTGAGCCTTTTTGCCCTTAAGTTTCCTCAGGTTTTATAAGCATTGAGCCAATAAAATCCTGTCGGTTATTTTATAAAGGTGACAGTAAAAATGATATGAAGTATTGGCGCCCCTGCTTTATGAGTTCCACTATGGAAGCGAGGGTTCATCAGAGCGGCTTCGTTGTATCTTAATGAACCCGAGGCGTCTTGCTTTCCTGATAGCAGTCTTGGCTTGGCTCATGCAAGTACAGAATGGTGCCCAGTGGGGTTTACCCTCGCCCATAGAGTATCAACACACTTTCAACTAAGTAACAAGCATCATTGTGCCATTACATTTTAGGGTACTAAAAGAGTCGGCACTTCCTGGGAAAACAACATGGCTCCATATAAACACAGGGGGGATTGGTGGGCTGAGTATTGGTTTGTACTGCTCAGGGCATAGCTTTCCAATTCTGATATATACATTTACTAGAAACTGAGCTCTGTGATATATAGGGTTATATGATAGAGACGCTGAGCTCTGTGATATATAGGGTTATATTTAGAGACGCTGATCTCTGTGATAATAGGGTTATATGTAAGGAGAGGAGCTGTGCTATGGATGATACAAGGGTTATATGATAAGGAGAGGAGCTGACTCTGGGATATATAGGGTTATATGATAGAGGACGAGAAGCTGAGCACTGTGATATATAAGGTTATATGTAGAGGATAGAAGCTGAGTTCAGTGATATATAGGGTTAAATATGATAGAGAGAGGAGCTGAGCACTAGTGATATATACGGTTAAATGAAGAGGAGAGAAGCTGAGCTCTGTGAATTATAAGGTTATATGAATAGAGAAAGAGGAGCTGAGCTTCTGTGATATATAGGGTTATATGATAGAAGAGGAGCTGAGCTCTGTGATATTAGGTTATATGATAGAGGAGAGGGAGCTGAGCTCTGTGATATTAGGGTTGATATATAGAGGAGAGAAGCTTCTCTGTGTTGTATAGTGTTAATGAAAGAGAAGCGGAGCTGCGCTCTGTGAATATAGGGTTATATGATCGAGGGGAGGAGCAGACTGTGTGTTATATAGAGTTATATGATAGAGTGAGAGGAGCTGAGCTCCTGTGATATATAGGGTTATATGATACGAGGGAGCTGAGCTGTGTGATATATAGTTATATGATAGAGGAGGATAATTCTGGAGATCTGTGAATATATATTATATGAATCAGAGGAGAGAAGCTGAGCTCTGTGATATATAGGGTTATAAATAGAGGAGAGAAGCTGAGCTCTGTGAGTATATAGGGTTATATGAATAGAGGAGAGGAGCCTGAGCACTGTAATATAAAGGGTTATATGAAGAGAGAAAGCTTAGCTCGTGTGATATATAGGGTTATTTGATAGTAGGACTGAGCTGTGTGATGTAATGGTTTATATGATAGAGAGAGAAGCTAGTCGAAATTAGGGTTATAATATATAGGAGAGGAGCTGAGCTCTGTATATATAAGGGGTTATATGAAGAGGAGAGAACTGAGCTCTGTGATATATAGGGTTATATGATATAGGAGAGGAGAGGAGCTGAGCATCTGTATATATAGGATTATATGATAGAGGAGAGGAGCTGAGCTCTGTCATAAATAAGGTTATATGTTAGATTATCAAAGCTGATCTCAGTGAAATCTAGGGTTATATGATAGAGGAGGGAAGCTGTACTATGTGATATATAGGGTTATATTATAGCGGAGAGGATCTGAGATCTGTGATATATAGGATAAATGAATAAGAAGCTGAGCTCTGTGATATATAGGGTTATATGATAGAGGCGGTAAGCTGAGATCTGTGATATATAGGTTATATGAAAGAGGAGAGGAGCTGAGCTCTGTGATATCTAGGTTTATATGATAGAGAGAGGAGCTGAGCTCTGTGATATATAAGGTTATATGAAGAGAGGAGCAAAGCTGAGCTCTGTGATAATAGGGTTATATGATAGAGGAGGAAGCGATCCTTCTGTGATATATAGGGTTATAGATAGAGGAGAGGGAGCTGAGCCTCTGTGATACATAGGGTTATATGATAGAGGAGAGGAGCTGACTCTGTGATATATAGGGTTATATGATAGAGGAATGAGAAGCTGAGCTCTGTGAATATATAGGGTATATATGATAAGAGGAGAGGAGAGGAGCTGAGCTCTGTGAAATACTAGGATTATATGATAGAGGAGAGAACTGAGCTACTAGTGATATATAAGGGTTATATATAGAGGAAGGAGCTGAGCCTGTCATATATAATGGTTATAGAAGAGGAGCAAAAGCTGAGCTCTGTGATATAAAAGGGTTATATGTAAGGAGGGAAGCTGACCTCTGTGATATATAGGAGTTATATGAGAAAGGAGAGGACCTGAGCTCTGTGATATATAGGGTTATATGATAGAGAAGCTGAGCTCTGTTGATATATAGGGTTTATATATAGAGGAGGGAAGCTGAAATCCTGTGAAATATATGGTTTATATGAACGAGGAGAGGAGCTGAGCTCTGTGATATATAGGTTTATATGATAGAGGAGAGGAAGCTAGCTCTGTGATATAATCAGGTTATCTGAATGAGGAGCAAAGTGCTGAGCTCTGTGATATATAGGGTTATAGATAGAGGAGGGAAGCTGAGCTCTGTGATATATAGGGTTATATGATAGAGGAGAGGAGCCGTGAGCTCTGTGATACATAGGTTTATATGATAGAGAGAGAAGGCGTGAGCTCTGTGATATATAGGGTTTTATATGATAGAGAGAGAAGCTGAGCTCTGTGATATATAGGGTTATATGATAGGAGGAGAGGAGAGGAGCTGAGCTCTGTGATATAAACGGATATATGAGAGAGGAGAGAACTCGAGTCTCTGTGAATATATAAGGGATTATATGATAGAGGAGAGGAGCTGAGCTCATGTCAAATATAAGGTTATATGATAGAGAGCAAAGCCTGAGCTCTGTGATAATAGTTTATATGATAGATGGAGAGGGAAAGCCTGACCTCTGTGATATATAGGGTTATATGATTAGAGGAGAAGGAGCTGAGCTCTGTGGATATATAGGGTTATATGATAGAGAAGCTGAGCTCTGTGATATATAGGGTTATATGATAGAGGAGGGAAGCTGAGCTTGTGATATATAGGGTTATATGATAGAGGAGAGGAGCTGAGCTCTGTGATATATAGGGTTAAAAATGATAGAGAGAAGGAGCTGAGCTCTGTGATATATAAGGTTATATGAAAGAGGACCAAGCTGAGCTCTGTGATATATAGGGATATAAGATAAGAGGCAGGAAGGCTAGCTCTGTTATAATAAGTTATATGATAGAGGAGCAAGCTGAGCTCTGTGATAAATAGGGTATAAATGATAGAGGAGAGTACTGAGCTCTGTGGAATTAGGGTTATATGAAAGAGAGACTGAGCTCTGTGATATATATAGGTTATATGATAGAGAAGCTGAGCTCTGTGATATACTAGGGTTATATGATAGAGGAAAAAAAGGAAGAAGCTGAGCGCCCTGTGATAAATAGGGTTATATGATAGAGGAGGAAGCTGAGCTCATGTGATATATAGGGTTTATATATGATAGAGAAGCTGAGCTCAGTGATATATAGGGGTTATATGATATAGGAGCGGAGCTGAGCTCTGTGATATATAGGGTTTATATGATAGAGGAGAGGAGCCTGACTCAGTGATATATAGTGTTATAAGATAGAGGAGAGAATCTGAGCTCTGTGATTATATAGGTTATATGATAGAGAGAGAAGCTGAGCTCTGTGATATATAGGGTAAATGAAGAGGAGAGAGAGAGCTGAGCTTCTGTGATAGATAGGATTATATGATAGAGGAGAGAAGCTGAGCTCTGTGATATATAGGGTATATATGATAGAGGAGAGAGCTGGAGCTCTGTCATAATATAAGAGTTTATATGATAGAGGAGCAAAGCTGAGCTCTGTATATTTATAGTGTTATCTGATAGAGGAGTGAATCTGACCTCTGTGATATATAGGGTTAAATGATAGAGGAGAGGAGCTGAGCTCTGTGATATATAGGGTTATATGATAGAGAAGCTGAGCTCTGTGATATTTAGGGTTATATGAAAGAGGGGGAAAGCGAGCTCTGTGATATATAGGGGATATGATAGAGAGAGGGAGCTGAGCTCTGTGATATATAGGTTATATGATAAAGGAGAAGGAGCAGAGCTCTGTGATATATAAGGCTATATGATAAAAAGCTGAGCTCTGTGAATATAATAGGGTTATATGAATAGAGGAAAGAACTGAGTCTACTGTGATATAAAGGGTTATAGCTAGAGGAGAGAAGCTGACTCTGTGATATATAGGTTATATGATAGAGGAGGGGAAGCGAGCTCTGTGATATATAGGTTTAATGTAGAGAATCTGAGCTCAGTGATATAAAGGTTTATATGATAGAAGGAGCGGAGCTGTAGCTCGTGTGATATATACGGGTTATATGGATAGAGGAGAGGAACTGAGCTCAGTGATATATAGGTTATATGATCGAGAGAGGAAGCTGAGCTCTGTGATATATAGGTTATATGATAGTGGGCGAGAAGCTGAGCTCTGTGATAAATAGGTTATATAATAAGAGAGGAGCTCTGTGATATATAGGGATATATGATAGAGTAGCTGAGCTCTGTGATATATAGGGTTATATGATAGAGGTGAGAGGGGAGCTCTGTGATATATAGGTTAATATGATAGAGTACTGAGCTCTGTGATATATAGGGTTATATGATAGAGGAGGAGCTGAGCTCTGTGATAAATAGGGTTATATGTATTGATAGATAACTGAGCTCTGTGATATATAGGTTATATGATAGAGGGAGAGAAGCTGAGCTCTGTGATATATAGGGTTATATGTAGAGGATAGAAGCTGAGCTCGTGAATAAGGGTTTATATGATAGAGGGAGAAGCTTAAGCTCTGTGAATATAGGGTTATATGATAGAAGGAAGCTGGACTCTGTGATATATAGTGGTTATATGATAGAGGAGGGAAGCTGAGTCTGGATATATAGGGTATATATAGAGAGAGGAGCTGAGCTCTGTGATATATAGGGTTATAATGATAGAGGAGAGAACTGTGCTCTGTGATATATATAGGGTTTTATGATAGAGGAGAGAAGCTGAGCTCTGTGATACATAGGGTTATATGAATAAGAGGAGAGAAGCTGAGCTCTGTGATATACTAGTTTATATTATCGAGGAGAGAACTGAGCTCTGTGATAAATAGGGGTTATATATAGAGGAGAGAAGCTGAGCTATTGTGATATAAATAGGGTTTTTATGGGGGGGTGGTGGGGGGTGGGGGGGGGGGGGGGGGGGGGGGGGGGGGGGGGTGGGGGGGTGGGGGGGGGGGGGGGGGGGGGGCGGGGGGTTTTTTTATATGATAGAGGGAGAAGCTGACTCTGTATATATAGGGTTATATGCATAAGGAGAGAAGCTGAGCTCTGTGATATATAGGGTTTATATAAAATTTATAGAAACTCAAATCTTCTTTTGAGGAGTTATCAGCGCCTGCTTCTAACGAAACCAATAACAAAACGATGACATAACCATAAAGGTTATTTTAAATGCCTGCGGTATTTATTAACAAATTCCAATGCAATTAAAATACTACTCTACGCGTTACGCATGCACTCATGGCACGCTTCCTCCTGAATTGGAGCAGGATTTCTGAGTAAAAAGTAGAGTAAATCATGGCAGGACTCCAAAAAGAGACAGTAAGGCCTCGTTCACACGGCTTATTTGGGCGCGGATTGGAGCCGTACTGCGCGCTGGATTTTTGCGCTGCAGTACGGCTCCAATCCGTCCCAGTAACTACGTATATCCACAGGTTTCTCATAGAACTATGGATTCCGTCTCTCTTCTCCCCCTCACGAACTGCCGGGTGGGGAAAAGTGACATGCACATTATTTACAGCGTGTACGCGCCGTGAATAATGACTGTCTATGGGGCGGCGAGCTGCCTGCCCCCCCGCCCCGCCCCCGCCCCCTGCAACGCTGCCGGCGTAATTGCGGGGCGAAATCCGTCCCCGCAATTACGCCGGCAATAAGCCGTGTGAACATTACCTAACAGTTATGTTGACCCCGCCCATACATGGTGACTGACAGCTTTACTTTTATCAATGTATACAGACAAAGCTGTCAATCATCTCGTCTGGGCAGGCTAAGTAGTACTCTCACTGTCTCTTCATGTAGTCCTGTCAGGGTTTACTCTTTTATACCTGCTGCAAATCTTACAAGATAATATCACCAAGCTCTCTCTCTCTGTCACATCCTGATATTAGATAGGAGGACATTAATCACTTGACAGGTTCCCTTTAACGATACACGAATTAGGGAAAGATAAACGTCATCAGTTGAACGTAAACTCCCCATTGGTTCAATGCACTAAATGGCTGCTGCCGATGCCCATTATGGGGGCAATGTAAATGGGTTTTAGGGCAACATGAAAATAATGTGATGGGTCAAGCACTTCTAATGTGCTGTCAAATTGTATATTTCAGCTTCCTGCAGCCTAGATAGGAGCGATATGGTGCGCCCACCCCCCACACATGCCATCCTCTCATTATCTGCATCAGCGGCCCCCACATACTGTAATGTCACTCTCGCTGTCTATTAACCCCGTACCTGCCGGGGGCCCCGGAGGCTCGGCCGGGCCCGGCGCGCAAATAAATATATGAACCAGGTTAAAAATCAATAAGGAATGTGACATTATTTTGCAGACCGGGCCCCTCGCTCCGACAGTGTAAAGCAGAGGGGAAACGTTTGTAATGTTAAAGACAGGCAGTCGCATCTAGAGGGAAATAATGTGAATAGGTACTAGAGATCACCATAGAAACCAGGCCAAGGCTCGGCGCTTCTGCTCAGCTAATCAAAATATAACTGAGAACTGAACAGGCCCCGTCCTTAACCAGTCATGTGCCGGAAAGAGATGTGCAGGCCTTGCCCCTAAGCCGCACTGCAAAGAAATGCACAGGTGGCATGCTTAACCATCGAAAGAGATGCTCAGGCCTTGCACTGACCGTCAGTGGTCTACAGAACCGTGCACAGATCCTGTCCTAACCAGCAGTGGTCTACAGAACCATGCACAGATCCTGTCCTAACCATCAGTGTTCTACAGAACCATGCAAGGATCCTGTCCTAACCATCAGTGATCTACAGAACCATGCAAGGATCCTGTCCTAACCATCACTGGGTCCTACAGAACCATTGCATATCAGTGACCAGTCCTAACCCACAGAGGTCATACAGAACCATGCAAGGATCCTGTCCTAACCATCAATGGTCTACAGAACCGTGCACAGATCCTGTCCTAACCAGCAGTGATCTACAGAACCGTGCACAGATCCTGTCCTAACCAGCAGTCATCTACAGAACCGTGCACAGATCCTGTCCTAACCATCAGTGGTCTACAGAACCATGCACAGATCCTGTCCTAACCAGCAGTGGTCTACAGAACCATGCACAGATCCTGTCCTAACCATCAGTGGTCTACAGAACCATGCACAGATCCTGTCCTAACCAGCAGTGATCTACAGAACCATGCAGGATCCTGTCCTAGCTATCAGTGGCTACCAGAACCATCGCACAATCTTGTCCTATACCATCAGTGGTCTACGAAACCGTGCACAGATCCTGTCCAAAACCATCAGTGGTCTCCGAACCATGCAAGGTCTTCCTAACCATTAGTGGTCTACAGAACCGTGCCCAGAACCAGTCCTAACCATCAGTGGTCAACAGAACCGTCCACAGATCCTGTCCTAACCATCAGTGATCTACAGAACCGTGTACAGACCCTGTCCTAACCATCAGTGGTTTACAGAACCATACACAGATCCTGTCCTAACCAATAGCTGTTTACAGAACCATGCAAGGATCCTGCCCTAACCATCAGTGGTCTATAGAATCCGACACAGATCCTGTCCTAACCATCAGTGGTCTACAGAACCGTGCACAGATCCTGTCCTAACCATCAGTGGTCTATAGAATCATGCACAGATCCTGTCCTAACCATCAGTGGTCTTTAGAAGTGTGCACAAATCCTGTGATAACCATCAGTGGTCTACAGAACCATGCAAGGATCCTGTCCTAACCATCAGTGGTCTACAGAACCATGCAATGATCCTGTCCTATCCATCAGTGGTCTACAGAACCCTGCAAGGATCCTGTCCTAAACATCAGTGGTCTACAGAACCATGCAAGGACCCTGTCCTAACCATCAGTAGTCTACAGAACCGTGCACAGATCCTGTCCTAGCCATCAATGTTCTATAGAATCGTGTACAAATTCTGTGATAACTATCCGTACTCTACAGAACCATGCAAGGATCCTCTCCTAACCATCAGTGGTCTACAGAACCGTGAACAGATCCTGCCTTAACCATCAGAACCATGCAAGGAGCCTGTCCTAACCATCAGTGGTCTACAGAACCATCCACAGATCCTGCCCTAACCATCAGAACCATGCAAGGATCCTGTCCTAACCATTAGTGGTCTACAGAACCGTGCACAGATCCTGTCCTAACCATCAATAGTCTATAGAACCGTGCACATATCCTGTCCTAACCATCAGTTGTCTATAGAATCATGCACAAATCCTGTCCTAACCATCCGTGGTCTACACAACCATGCACAGATCCTGTCCTAACCATCAAGGGTCTATAGAACCGGGCACAGATCCTGTTCTAACCATCAGTGATTTACAGAACTGTGCAAGGATCCTGTCCTAACCATCAGTAGTCTATAGAATCGTGCACAGATCCTGTCCTAACCATCAGGGGTCTACAGAACCATGCAAGGATCCTGTCCTAATCATAAGTGGTCTACAGAACCGTGAACAGCTCCTGTCCTAAACATCAGTGGTCTACAGAACTGTGCACAGATCCTGCCCTAACAATCAGAACCATGCAAGGATCCTGTCCTAACCATTATTGGTCTACGGAACCGTGCACAGATCCTGTCCTAACCATCAATAGTCTATAGAACCGTGCACATATCCTGTCCTAACCATCAGTGGTCTATAGAATCGTGCACAGATCCTTTCCTAACCCTCAGTTGTCTATAGAATCATGCACAAATCCTGTCCTAACCATCCGTGGTCTACAGAACTATGCACAGATCCTGTCCTAACCATCAATGGTCTATAGAACCGTGCACAGATCCTGTCCTAACCATCAGTGATTTACAGAACTGTGCAAGGATCCTGTCCTAACCATCAGTAGTCTATAGAATCATGCACAGATCCTGTCCTAACCATCAGGGGTCTACAGAGCCATGCAAGGATCCTGTCCTAACCATCAGTGGTCTACAGAACCGTGCACAGATCCTGTCCTAACCATAAGTGGTCTACAGAACCGTGAACAGATCCTGTCCTAAACATCAGTGGTCTACAGAACTGTGCACAGATCCTGCCCTAACCATCAGAACCATGCAAGGATCCTGTCCTAACCATTAGTGGTCTACGGAACCGTGCACAGATCCTGTCCTAACCATCAATAGTCTAAAGAACCGTGCACATATCCTGTCCTAACCATCAGTGGTCTATAGAATTGTGCACAGATCCTTTCCTAACCATCAGTGGTCTATAGAATCATGCACAAATCCTGTCCTAACGATCCGTGGTCTACAGAACCATGCAACGATCCTGTCCTCATCATCAATGGTCTATGGAACCGTGCACAGATCCTGTCCTAACCATCAGTGATTTACAGAACTGTGCACAGATCCTGTTCTAAACATCAGTGGTCTAGAGAACCGTGGAAGGATCCGGTCATACCCACCAATGGTCTACAGAACCATATACATATCCTGTCCTAGCCCCCAGTGGTCTACAGAACCATGCACAAATCCTGTCCTTAACCAGCACTTTTAATAAAACCATACATGAATTATGCCCTTAACTAGTTGGGTGATAGGAAGAGATGCACAAGTCCTGTCCTTAACTGCACTGGACTACAGAACCAATATGGACCATGTCTGTGAAAGGGGTAATCCTTTGTTGTTACTTCTGGGTCTAAGGCCAGTTCACTAAGATCCTCTCTCAGATAATGGGCAGATTCCCTCTATAGCCAAACACACTCACTCTGTATTGGGAGCTCATCAACAAATAAATGTGGAGAACTGTGCAAGCAGAGCCATCTACCCCGTTCTCCAATGGGGGATCATAGTGAGACCAAGGAACTTCAGTCCGACACTGTATGCCACAATATGCCTAGACATTGGCATACATTGAAGACTTATGTCGGAGGTATACAGGAAACCCACCCAATGTATACCTCTGACTGAAGGCTTGAATGCAGTTCCAGACTCCTGTCCACAGAGATATTGTTCACACATTGGGTTTTTCCCATCGGAAAAATCTGATGTGTAATCTTCAGCAGAAACATGGGGTGATATTTCGGATTTCTGCTGAGAAATTTTCACTTTACAGAGGTGGTTTTCACCTCTGATTTGGACGCCTCATACCGCCTCAAAGCAAACCTGACCAGGATCAGCTCGAAAGAATAGACATGTCCATTCTTGTTTTCCGCACCACAGCCTGGAAGTCCATGGTGTAGAAAATCTACGTTGTAGTTTACGGTGTGAACTACAGCACGGTCTATCCATTCAAATGAATGGGAGTCGGACTGTATTAGGAGTTGAATGTGGAATTTGCCGCAGAAATTTCCTCTTTAAAAGCCATTATGAGAATATAGACTTAGCAAAGATTGGTAGAAATTGGCATAATGGAAAGCAGTAAGAGGGCAACAAACAGTAAGCCCTTATAACTTGGGTTGCAAAACCGAGCACTATAATAGGGGGCACAGTATGATCTTTGCCAGGCTCGGACTGGTCCACAGAGGGGCAGAGGAAGCCACCCGATGGATCTTTTGGTAGACACCTGGGAATAGTAGGCCTAGGGCTGATTTTCAGGGAAAAGGGCAGAGAAAGAGACACAGAAAGCAAGAGGCATGTGCAGTCATGTTCAGTAGCTATAGAATGGGCTCCAAGAATCAACTCCACTGGTGGATGAAAAGATCATCAGCACTGGTGGGCCCCAAGAATCACTTCCACTGGTGGGTCCGAAGAATCAACTCCACTGGTGGGCCCCAAGAATCAACTCCATTGGAGGGTCCCAAGATTTATCTCCACTGGTGGGTCCCAAGAATCAACTCCCCTAGTGGGACTCAAGAATCAACTCCACTGGTGACCCAAGAATCACTCCACCGTTGGGTCCTCAAAAAATCAACTCCATTTGGGCCCCAAAATCAACTCCATTGGTGGGTCCCAAAAATTTAACTCCACTGGGGGGGTCCCAAGAATCAACTCCCCTAGTGGGACTCAAAATCAACTCCCACTGGTGACCACAAGAATCAGCTCCACCGTTGGGTCTCAAGAATCAACTCCACTGGTGGGCCCCAAGAATCAACTCCATTGGTGGGTCCCAAGAATCATCTCCTCTGGTGGGTCCCAAGAATCAACTCCCCTAGTGGGACTCAAGAATCAACTCCACTGGTGACCACAAGAATCAGCTCCACCGTTGGGCTTCAAAAATCAACTCCATTGGTGGGCCCCAAGAGTCAGCTCCACTGGTGGGTCCCAAGAATCAACTCCACTATTGGGCCCCAAGAATCAACTCCACTGGTGGGCCTCAAGAATCAAGTCCACTGGTGGGTCCCAAGAATCAGCTCCACTGGTAGGACCCAAGAATCACCTCCACTGGTGGGTCCCAAGAATCAACTCCACTGGTGGGGCCCCAGGAATCAGCTCCACTGGTGGGTCCAGGCACCCCAGTCTGACTCCCATCTTTGCTATGGGGCAGCCTCTCTTTTATGTATGTCACTGTGTTTGATCCACCTAGTTGCAGATCCTTGTTGAGACATTATAGCACAGGGTGTACTTTTATGCATCAAGGGTCCATAACTGCTTGTGATTACTAATGAGAGACTATAATACACAGCGTCCAATAATGAGCTACATTAAAGCTGAGATTATTGTTTGTTATAACTCACTTCAATGCTACAGCCCTGAGCTGCAGGAAAATACACATGTAAATTGCTTCGCCATTTCAGCTATCACTGGGTCTTTGAGTTCACTTGTCATCTGGATACAATGATTACATGTACGGTCACACAGGGCACCACAGGTTACATACAAAGCAGTGGGTCCAAACGAGGAGAGGAAAGAAAACAAGGGGCGAGGAGGATTAGGGACCTCTCCTTAGTGTTTTATGCTGCCCGCCAACCAAAGACCCTATTTTCTACCAGTAAATAAACCAAGAATATAAAATTTAAAATTTGTGCTGAGATTTCTTAGAACAAAAAATGTAAACCCATCCTTCCTATTCTAGAATTCCATTTATATAATATTTTCTGTACCTATATTCATTAGTATTTGTAATGTAGGTAAACCAAAGGGGTTAAAAAAATGATATATATATATATATATATATATATATATATATATATGTGCCTTAGCGCAGGAGTGTCAGACTCATATTCAGTGAGGGCCACATTAGTATTACGGCTGCCCTTAAAGGGCTGAATGTTGCTGTAAGACGACTACCGTATTTTTCGGACTTTAAGACGCACCGGACCATAGGACGCACCTACCGTATTTTTTTTATTTTAAGACGTACCACCATTTTACTCCCAAATTTGGGGGGAAAAAAAGTGCGTTTCATAGTCTGAAAAATACGGTACTCTAGCACACACCACTTAGTCTGCTTGAAGGCAGGGGCCTTCTGGATGCTTGGGGAGGGTTGGAAGGCCCCCTGAAGGGTGCTCATGTCATGCTGCAGGCCTCCGCCTGTGTGCACTTCAGAGGGGTTTGAGGCCACTTTTGTATTTTTGGCAGGGGTACAGGAGGTTGTTCAAGTAGCGTATTTTTCGGACTTTAAGACGCACCGGACCACAAGACGCACCTACTGTATTTTTCGGACTTTAAGCTGTACCACCATTTTGGGAGAAAAAAGTGCGTCTTATAGTCCGAAAACTACGGTATATAAAATGGAACTATGCAAGAAATTTTTTGCTGTGTCGGGTTTTGCGTTTGACACCTGTGCCTTAGCGTGTTCTGTCAGTTTGTATATGAAATACAGCCAACATGTGGTTGGATGATCGTATGACATGCTAAGGCATTTATATATATGGGCCAATAATAGGGGACTTGACACCTAATTGTATATACAGTAGAGGACATCGTGGCCCGCACTCATTAGCCGGGTGTGGAAGTTGATGGAGAATGATGCCACACCACCGACTTACACATTTAGTGGGTAACGGGAGATGTATAAAATGGGCTACACCAGTTTTTTGGCGTCTTGTTCAAAACAGAAAAAATGTTGTTGACCCTGTCTGACCTATGTATGAAGGTTCGTATGCCAAAAACGGGCGCAAGTCTGGAAATGTCTACTGAAAGTTTAGAATACCGTATATACTCGAGTATAAGCTGAGTTTTTCAGCACATTTTGGCTGCTGAAAAAGCTCTTCTTGGCTTATACTCGAGTCAGCTGCAGAATCCGGGCGCTGCAACAGCTCCGAGCACCGGCGGCGATCTTTTCAGCTGTATGTGCCTCCTCTGGGAGCGCATACAGCTGACAATATTATTGCGGAGCAGAGAGCGAGCATTCCCTGCTTCGCAGAGGACTCCGAAAGGTCACAAACAGACTTGTAGCCTTACGGAGGATCCAGCACAGGCGGGGTGCTATGTCATCATGCTGCCTGATGACATCACGCCCCCTGTGCCGGGAAGAAGATGGAGCGTCTCAGAGCAGCCCGGGGAGGTGGGTGAGTACTGGTATTTTTTATTTTTTTTTAAAACCCTGCCTTTAGGGGACATTTAACTGTCTATACCTGCCTATGGAGGACACATACCTGCCTATACCTGCCTATGGGGGGACATTTACTTGTTTATACCTGCCTACGGGGGACATATATCTGCCTATACCTGCCTACGGGGGACATATATCTGTCTATACCTGCCTCTGAGGGATATTTACCTGTTTATAACTGCCTATGGGGGACATATACCTGCTTATACCTGCCTATGGGGGACATTTAACTGCCTATGGGGGACATATACCTGCCTATACCTGCCTATGGGGGACATTTAACTGCTTATACCTGCCTATGGGGGACATATACCTGCTTATACCTGCCTATGAAGGACATTTAACTTTCTATGGGGGACATATACCTGTCTATACCTGCCTATGGGGGACATTTACCTGTTTATACCTGCCTATGGGGGACATATACCTGTTTATACTTGCCTATGGGGGACATATATCTGTTTACATTTGCCTATGGGGACATATACCTGCCTATGGGGGACATTTAACTGCCTATGGGGGACATTTACCTGCATATATATATATATATATATATATATATATATATAATTTTGTGTGTAGGTAGTATCTATTTAAATGACCAGTATTCAGTGTGATCTTAGCTTGCATGTGGCGTAAATTTACCAGTAGCTGCTGCATTTCCTACCCTAGGCTTATACTCGAGTTAATAAGTTTTCCCAATGTTTTGTGGTAAAATTAGGGGCCTCGGTTTATATACAGTAAGTATCTTGGTTGGCAGGACAGATATGGAGAAGCCACAAACAAGGCAGCCTATACTTTGGGTGGCAGTTGGTGTGGCACTATTATGGCGGATTGATAGTAAGTCATACCCTCCTGGTGCGTCTACGGTACTGGTGACCCCATTAGATAACACCTGCTTACCACCTTTCCATTTTCGGCTTATTTGGCTTACAGACAATAATCACCCCGCAGCCTGGGCTGTGTACTCCTCACACAAAGGTCTCTGGCCTAATATCTGAGCCAGTGGCGACATATTTCCGAATTCACAGTGATCCCCCTTTTCATTTCCGCCTGCTATTCATTCCTCCCAAAGCCTTCGACACGGCAGCGACAATTATAGAATGACATTTTCTCTTCTTCCAGATAAAAATTGATGCGGGAACAACAGAAGGAGATGGAAAACAGAGGAAATGAGAAGAGGAGGACAGTGCAGAGACGGCAGAGGCCGCGTGGAAATTAACATTTTCACCAGATAGACTAATATGATGACAACTCACCCTGTCACTGCTGGAGACAAATAATCCCATCCCTTGAGTGATCTGTAGAGGTTGGGTTAAAAATTTACACTATTTATTTGGAGTCGCTCTAGTAGGCAATGCTTATGTGGGCACTTTCTATTAAACACTGTATACAGTATGTGGGCACTCTCTGGTAAGCACCTCATATGTGGGCACTCTCTAGTAGGCAATGCTTATGTGGGCACTTTCTATTAAACACTGTATACAAAATTTGTGGTACTCTCGGGTTAAGCACCTCAAATTGGGGGCACCCTATTTAGGAAAAGCTTATGTGGGCACTCGGTACACTTCATATGGGGTTTCTCTCTGGGTAGCCTGTTTTTTATGGGCCACTCTGGTACAATGCTTATTTGGGCTCTCTCTAGTATTCAATGGTTATGTGGGCACTTTCTGGAAGGCCCCTTTTTGCGCCACTCTCTAAAAGCTTTCCCATATGTGGCACTCTCGGGTAGGCAATCTTTTTTTGGGGCTTTCTCTATGGGCAATGCTTATGGGGCCACTTTTCTGGAAGGAAATGTTTTTTTCGGGGCTCTCTCTGGGTATTCAAGGGTTTATTGGGCACTTTCGGAAGGCCCCCTTTTTTATGCTCCCCACTCTCCTCAAAGGAAAGGGGGCTTTATTGGGCCCACTCCCCGGTAGGCACTGCTTATTTGGGCACTCTCTGGAAGGCACTGCTTATGTGACCACTCTCTAAAAAGGCAAGCTTATAGGGGGCACTCCTTTTAAGGCATTCCTAGCAGACAATCTTATTTTGGGCAGTCCTCTTTAAAGAACTACTTATTTTTGGAAACTCTCTAGATAAAATGCTTATGGGGCACTCTCTAAAAGGCACGCTTATAGGGCACTCCCCTATATCAATGCTTTTTGGGCCCCTCTCTATTAGCACTGCTTAAAGGGGGCACACTTTTGGTACCCACTGCTTTGTGGGCACTCTGTTTTTAAAACGGAACAAATTTCTGAAAATTTCCCCTTTTTATAGTAGAAACCCACGGAAAGGGATTTGTTTTAATGGAAAGACCTTTTTTGGGGGAAAGGGGTATAATAGTAATTTTTTTAAACGGCACAAATTTAATAAGGGCTGTTTCAAAAAGGCCCCTTTAAAGGGGAAACTTTCCTTAGAAAACTTTTTTTTGCCTGGCACGTTTAGGAGGACACTAGAATTGGCGGGGGCCATCTTTTCCTTTTGGGGCACACTAGGAAATTCCCGGGGGGGCCCCACAATTAGGGGGGCCCCTGGTGGTGTAAGTATTTTCACGGGAATAAAAAAAACATCCCCTTTGGACCCCTTTGGGTTTGATTTTGGGCTTATTTAACTGTGTTTTTTAGGAGGGTGCAAAGGGTCAAAAACCATGGTGGAGAAGGGCCAAAGGCTCCCTCCCTTTGCCAGAAAGGGTTTTTTAAAGGCTGCCGGGCCAAATTTATAATTTGAATGATAATATGGGTGGGGTTTTGAGGGGTTTCGAGGTTGGTCAAGTGTGATGTCTTTGTTTTTGGGGCAGGGCCCCTGCATTTCTATCCCCGGGGGGGGCCCATAATTCGTTTTAAAAAACCCCTGGTTTATTTTGGGCCATTGTATATAGTCACTGTCTGACAGGTACTGTTTTTTTGGACATCCCATTGACTAGATAAAAGTGATTTAGATATGGGAGATACAGTTTTCCCGGTTGACACTGTTTAAGGGGGTTTTGTCTCCAGTAGGGAATGTCCCATGGATTCCCTTCTTAGGGCCTGTATGTAAATACTTGTTTTAAAAAAGGGGACTCTTTTACCGCTACTGTTTTAAGGCCTCTAAAAAACCCTTTTTTAAAATTCCCCTAACGTTTCAATTTTTATGTTTACCCACTTTCCCCGGGGGAAAAGACAAAACTGTGCCTGGTTTGGATCTTTATAATGATACAGAAGAGGATGACTCCTAATTGCAGATTTTTGAGCAAAGTGAACCCTTTAAAAAGTTAAAATAAGTTCCCTCCTATTAGGGCCCCGGGCCCCCTATCAAGGTGCATAACAGAAGAGCTTTGCATTTAGTTTCCTTTTTAAAAACGCACCACCCGGGGAGCTCCTTTACTCCCCCGTTAAAAAAAATAGTCCCTTGTCTTTACTAAAACCCCCCCCCCCTGTTCATTTTCCCAAACCATCCCTCGCATTTCAGCGCAGACGGATAAGCGCAATAAAAAATAAGCCACAAAAACACGTTTTTTTTTTTTCCTTTTTTTTTTTAACATTTCTTTTTTTTTCACTCCTTACGTCCCCGGGGCCAAAAAAGGATGTTCTCTTATTTTGTTTTACAGAAAGAGATTGAGAAGTAATGAGTCATTGCTGTAGATTGCTAGTAAAACGCGGGTGAGTGCTTTATTTTAACCCAAAAAACTAATCAGTGGTAATTTTCTTTTGAAGGAAGTGATGGCAGGAAGCTCGTTAAAAGGGCGAGCGCTTAATTCATGTGTTTGTCTCATGGGTAACGAAACATATTACACGCAGCAGGGTCCTGGTGTGGAGGAGAGAACGTGCATGGGCTGGCGGGTTACACAGCGGAAAGGTTACTACTGGGAAAGCTCATTAGACAAAACAGTGTATACATAATGATACAAGAGCATTGCTATGCCTGGGTAACAAGGGCGTACCTAACATACCATGCGATTGATATGGGGATTTTGGAGAGAGGGGAACCAGTTCTGGTTGGTTGCACCCAGTGTCACTTAAGGGTGCTTGGGCCACCGGGGCACACGTTTTGGCCCACCAGGAAATGGGTTCTTGGGGCCAAACCCGTGAGATGATTCTTGGGCCCACCAGTGAATGATTCTTGGGGCCCCCTTGAGATGATTCTTGGACAATGAAGTTTATTCTTGGGCCCCAGTGCAGTTGATTCTTGGGCCCACCAGTGGAAATGGATTCTTGGCCACCATGCAGTGATTCTTGGGCCCACCAGTGAAGTGGAAATTCCCTTGGGGCCACCCAGTGCAGTTTATTCTTGGGCCCACCAGTGAATGGATTCTTTGGCCTCACCATGCAGGGATTCTGGGAACAACGTGAATTTGTTCTTGGAGCCCCCCTGGAGTTGATTCTTGGGACCCCCCAAGGGACTTTTTGGGGGCCACCATGGATTATCTTGGGGCCCACCATAGTTGACCAAACCCCAAACTTTTTTTAAAAAAACAGTGAAGGATTCGGGGGCCCCAGGCAGGACCAAACCCCGGTGAGTTGATTCTTAGGCCACCCGGGAGTGTTTTGGGCCCCAATTACCTACCCCTATGGGGATTTTTATCCCCTTTTAAACACGATGACTCTTTCTTCTCTTTCTTTGCCCTTGTTAAACACCCCCAAAAAATATAGCTTTAGGCGTAAGCAATATTTTAAGTTTTTAGTTGTTTTTTTGGATTTAATTTTTTTTAATTAAAAAATTTTAAGAATTTAAAGATATGTGAAAATTGGGTCGGGGTGGAAATAATTGGGCTATTGAGAGTTGCATAAACCTTCCTCCTATTTGTGTCCTAGTTTGCAGTAGTTTACTGGAAAATATGGGGGGTTACAAGTATTATATACACCCTTGTTTGAGCAGTTGTTTTCCCAAACCCCAGTCCCAATCAAAAAAATACTGTGAGTAAGCAGATGACCCCCCTCATTGGGGATAAAGCAAGACATCACCCCATGGTATTTAACAGTGACATCACCCCATTTATATGTAAGCAATGACATCAGCCTCATTATAATTAAAGGATGACATCACCTCATCGTGATTAAGAAATTGAATCCCTCTTATGTGTAAGCAGTGACACAGCTCATTGATGATCAAAAATACACAGCCTCACTATGGTAACAATGAATCCCTCATCGTATGAAACAGATGAATAAATCACGTGTTTAAAGTTGACATCACCTCTCTAGATGTAAGCAGATGAATCGCCTCATTGTTGATGTAAGCAGATGCATCACCCTATTGATAATAAAGCAATGACATCACCCATGATGTGTAAGCAGTGACATCGCCCATCGAAAATGTAAAGATGAATCACCTCTTTGATGGGGGGCAATGACTCAAACTCATCGGGGATGAACAATGCATCACCTCACTAGATGTAAGCAGATGACATAAAGCCCATTGATGATGTAAGCAGATGACATCAGCCTCATCGATGATGTAAGCAGATGAGCTCAGCCTCATTGATGATGTAAGCAGATGACATCAAGCTCATTGATGATGTAAGCAGATGACATCAGCCTCATTGACGATGTAAGCAGATGACATCAGCCTCATTGATGATGTAAGAAGATGACATCATCCTCATTGATGATGTAAGCCGATGACCTCAGCCTCATTGATGATGTAAGCAGATGAGCTCAGCCTCATTGATGATGTAAGCAGATGAGCTCAGCCTCATTGATGATGTAAGCAGATTCCCTAATTCTCATTAAATTAATATCTGAACCCAATACCCTTTCCCCCTATAAACAAACACCCCCTAGGTGTCAGATAATGGAGGGTCATGTACAATCTCTCCGAGCGCCACAAGATGGACATTATAGACCAGGCAGCAGGTTACTGCCCAGTATGTACTATCTGATTCCCCAGAGGTTCTGCAGCAGCTGCTGCTGTGCCATATTGGGTTTTACTAATGGATAAGAAAAAACTCTTGCACTTACTGTGAATTGATAGCGGCTGCTCCCAGCTCTCCTGCTGTATAATTGTAATGTATTATTGCATTTTGAATGAGATGCAGAAGCTCTTGCTCATGGATAAGGGGTGAGGATGTTCCTATTAGCCTCGAAACACTGCTACAAATCAGTCACAATCCGCTGCTACTCCTGATGTATGCGGATCACTGGAGAATAGGCAATCTCCATTACCACAAAGGGAAACAAGGCGCCCTGCTTAGCGCTGATTAACTGCAATTAACAGGTTCTGCTGCGGAGTCGACCACGTGATGAGAAGCCGCTCACCTGTACTGAGGATTCTCTACTGAAACAGACGCTACTGAAACAGACGTGGGTCAGGAAATTTACTGACTGTTAAAAAAAATGGGTCACATCATCATAGCAACAGTGCAGCATCATGAAGTCCACAAAAAATTTTAAATTTCATTAAAATTTAATTTAAATGTATATTTAATTTAAATTTAATTTGCAGTTGTTTAGTGTAGAAAACCCAATGCAACTTAATTTTACCCTACTATAGGGTTCATAGAAATGACTCCCATTCAAAGAGTAGAAAGAGGTTACCAACAGCATCTTACTGTAGAGGACACAGCAAGTCCATATGTTATATAGACCACATGGTCCATGGTCTGAATCCAGCCCGCCACGTCATTTTCTGTGGATGGGGCCTGCGAGAGCTTGGACACAGCAAGCAGGGATATACAAGGTCCAGACACAGATATAGCAACTCTCCACTTTCCAAGCAGAATGCAGCTAGCGCTTGGTGGAGGAAGCAGCGCCAGCACAGAGAGTGGCTACCATCTTGAATTTGGAGCTCTGGCATGAACAGAATGGAGAGAACACAGCGCTCCCCTGTACTGGGAACTCCCATAGAACAGAATGGAGAACACAGTGCAACCCCATACTGGGAACTCCCATAGAACAGAATGAAGAACACAAACGCTCCCCTGTACTGGAACTCCCCCTAGAACAGAATGGAGAACAAAAGTGCAACCCCATACTGGGAACTCCCATAGAAACAGAATAGAGAAACACAGCGCTCCCCTGTACTGGGAACTCCCATAGAACAGAATGAGAGAACAGCACTCCCCTGTACTGGGAACCCCATAGAACAGAATGGAGAACACAGTGCTCCCCTGACTGGGAACTCCCATAGAACAGAATGGAGAGCACAGCGCTCCCCTTTACTGGGAACTTCCATAGAACAGAATGGAGAACACAGTGCTCCCCTGTACTGGGAACTCCCATAGAACAGAATGGAGAGAACACAGCGCTCCCCTGTACTGGGAACTCCCATAGAACAGAATGGAGAGAACAGAGCGCTCTCCTGTACTGGGTAGTCCCATAGAGCAGAATGGAGAACATAGCGCTCCCCTATACTGGAAACTCCCATAGAGCAGAATGAAGAGAACACAGCGCTCCACTGTACTGGGAACTCCCATAGAACAGAATGGAGAGAACACAGTCCTCCCTTGTACTGGGAACTCCCATAGAACAGAATGGAGAGAACACAGCGCTCTCCTGTACTGGGAAGTTCCATAGAGCACAATGGAGAGAATACAGCGCTCCCCTGTACTGGGAACTCCCATAGAACATAGTGGAGAGAACACAGTGCTCCGCTGTACTGGGAACTCCCATAGAACAGAATGGAGAGAACACAGCGCTCCTCTGTACTGGGAACTCTCATAGAACAGAATGGAGAGAACACAGTGCTCCCCTGTACTGGGAACCCCCATAGAACAGAATGGAGAGAACACAGCGCTCCCCTGTACTGGGAACTCCCATAGAACAGAATGGAGATAACACAGCGCTCCACTGTACTGTGAACTACCATAGAACAGAATGGAGAACACAGCGCTCCCTTGTACTGGGAACTCCATAGAACAGAATGGAGAACACAGCGCTCCCCTGTACTGGGAACTGCCATAGAACAGAATGGAGAACACAGCGCTCTCCTGTACTGGGAAGTCCATAGAGCACAATGGAGAACACAGCGCTCCCCTGTACTGGGAACTCCTATAGAACAGAATGGAGAGAACACAGCGCTCCTCTGTACTGGGAACTCCCATAGAACAAAAGGGAGAACAAAACGCTCCCCTGTACGGGGAACTCCCATAGAGCAGAATGGAGAACACAGCGCTCCCCTGTACTGGGAACTGCCATATAACAGAATTGAGAACACAGCTCTCCCCTGTGCTGGGAACTCCCATAGAACAGAATGGAGAGTTATGTACATGTGTGACCGGCTCTCCAACACTTTCGGGGACCCGTTCCTGAGAATGGTGCGGGTCCCACCTTGGGCACCTGCACTTATCAGACTTAGATGGCATATCCTATCATAGTCTATGTTGGGAACACCTCTTTCATTTTTAGATAAACTGGACGACCCCTTTAACAATAAGGTAGACATGCCAATGGGGCTCTTGGTGGCAGGTCACCGTCTTGGCCAGGGTATTTAGGGTACAGAGGGCAGCCAGCGAATCTTTGTTCTCAGTATAGCAAAGCCTAGCTGTGACTCTGCACATTAGAAACCCTACTCATCCTCTAGATCTGTGACTCTAGACCATTATACAGTATAACAGACGGGGCTTTGCGCCTGCTCCCCGTACAGCTGGATAGGCACAGCTTGAGAGGACTCTGCCAGGGAGCAGTTACAGAGATGAGCGCCTTCCTCATTTTGCTCGTTCTAATCATGCAGAGCTGAGTGTGACTGAGATGAGAAGGGACAGACGCAAAGAGGCGACCGGCTTCCATATCCTGGGAAATGTGTCTTCTAACTGCCCTATTATGCACTAATCCTACAAGAGTCCTGCGCTGAGTCCTGATCGCAACACACTGTTCTGCCACACAGCATTACCTTCTGCCAGCGCCTGTGGATACGGCCTGCCTCAAACACTGGAGTCAGGAGAGGTGAGCCCCGGCTCGATCCTGTGTGACTGGATGGCGTGGCATGGCGTGCCGCCACGGGGCAGTTATGGATAATGATTGTGCCGCATCAATGGGCTTGTCCGTGGCGGAGATGAGGTCTGATCTTCATTCCTTCACAGGCCTACAGCTCTATCAGTTCACGTAACCACTATGTGAGCTACGTCTTGGTGCTTGGATAGATCTGGAACATTTGGGGAGACCTGTATGATCGGGTTTTTCACCCTTTTCTGGCGTAAAACGCGCCAAAGGGAGCGGCTACGATGTATAATGCACCAAAGTGAGCGGCTACGATGTCTAATGCGCCAAAGTGAGCGGCTACGAGGTGGAATGCGCCAAAGGGAGCCGGCTCCAATGTCTAATGCACCAAAGTGAACGGCTATGATATATAATGCGCCAAAGTGAGCGGCTACGATGTCTAATGCGCCAAAGTGAACGGCTATGATATATAATGCGCCAAAGTGAGCGGATACGATGTATAATGCGCCAAAGTGAGCGGCTATGATATATAATGCGCCAAAGTGAGCAGCTACGATGTCTAATGCACCAAAGTGAGCCGGCTACGATGTGTAATGCACCAAAGTGAACGGCTGTGATATATAATGCGCCAAAGTGAGCCAGCTACGATGTGTAATGCACCAAAGTGAGCCAGCTACGATGTATAATGCACCAAAATGAGCCGGCTACGATGTATAATGCACCAAAGTGAACGGCTATGATATATAATGCACCAAAGTGAGCCAGCTACAATGTATAATGCACCAAAGTGAACGGCTATGATATATAATGCACCAAAGTGAGCCAGCTACAATGTATAATGCACCAAAGTGAACGGCTATGATATATAATGCGCCAAAGTGAGCGGCTACGATGTCTAATGCGCCAAAGTGAACGGCTATGATATATAATGCGCCAAAGTTGGGAGCGGATACGATGTATAATGCGCCAAAGTGAGCCGGCTACAATGTCTAATGCACCAAGGTGAACGGCTACGATGTCTAATGCGCCAAAGTGAGCCGGCTACGATGTCTAATGCACCAAAATGAGCCGGGTACCATATCTAATGCACCAAAGTGAATGGCTATGATATATAATGCGCCAAAGTGAGTGGCTACCATGTCTAAGGCACCAAAGTGAGCCGGCTACAATGTCTAATGTGCCAAAGTGAGTGGCTACCATGTCTAAGGCACCAAAGTGAGCCGGCTACGATGTATAATGTGCCAAAGTGAGTCGGCTACCATGTCTAATGCACCAAAGTGAGTCGGCTACCATGTCAGTGAGCTGTCTACGATGCCTAATGCGCCAAAGTGAGTCGGCTACGATGTGTAATGCGCCAAAGTGAGCCGGCTACCATGTCTAAGGCACCAAAGTGAGCCGGCTACGATGTTTAATGCGCCAAAGTGAGCCGGCTACCATGTCTAAGGCACCAAAGTGAGCCGGCTACGATGTATAATGCAGCAAAATGAGCCGACTATGATGTCTAATGCACCAAAGTGAGGCGGCTACGATGTATAATGCGCCAAAGTGAGCCAGCTACGATGTATAATGCGCCAGTGAGCGGCTAGATGTTAATGCCACCAAAGTGAGTCGGTACGATGTGTAATGCGCCAAAGGAGCGGGCTACCATGTCTAAGGCACCAAGTGAGCGGCTACGATGTATAATGGCCAAATTGAGCCGGGGGGCTACATTTTCTAAGGCACAAAGTGAGGGGCTACGATTTTATAAATGCCCAAGTGAGCCGGCTACCAGTTTTAAGCACAAAGTGAGCCGGCTACGATGTATAATGCAGCAAAATGAGCCGACTATGATGTCTAATGCACCAAAGTGAGGCGGCTACCATATCTAATGTACCAAAGTGAGCCGGCTACCATGTCTAATGTGCCAAAGTGAGTGGTTACCATGTCTAATGGACCAAAGTGAGCCGGCTACAATGTCTAATGCACCATAGTGAGCCAGCTACGATGTATAATGCACCATAGTGAGACGGCTAAGATGCCTAATGCCCCAAAGTGAGCCAGCTACGATGTATAATGCGCCAAAGTGAGCCGGCTACGATGACTAATGCGCCAAAGTGAGCCGGCTACATGTGAAAATGCCCCAAAATTGAGTCGGCTACGATGTCTAATGCGCCAAAGTGAGCCGGCTACAATGTCTAATGCACCAAAGTGAGCCGGCTACGATGTGTAATGCACCAAAGTGAGTCGGCTACGATGTCTAATGCGCCAAAGTGAGCCAGCTACGATGTCTAATGCACCAAAGTGAGTCGGCTACCATGTCTAATGCACCAAAGTGAGTCGGCTACGATGTCTAATGCGCCAAAGTGAGCCAGCTACGATGTATAATGCACCAAAGTGAGTCGGCTATGATGCCTAATGCGCCAAAGTGAGCCGGCTACGATGCCTAATGCGGCGAACGCATGTGTTAGGCGCACTGTTCGTAAGACTTGACACTTTTTAACGCGCCTAACATGAGGGGGCTTCGCACCACACGTATTATTAGACACATTTAGGAATGTGGTTCGGGTTTGTTCTATCTGATAGCAGGGAGTGACCTCATCACACAGGTCATGTGGACAGTGAGAGCTTGTTTGTTAACTGATCTTTAAAGACAAAAGCAGTAAATTTCTGCTGTTTACTTTAACTAACAAGCTTCCCTGGTCCTGACAGCATGAGGGTTTATCTAATTAGCAGAAGTCTGAATACACAGAGCTCATATGCTACTTACAGACAGCTTGACCAGGAAGTGACAGAGCCAAGCAGCGTTATTTCATTAATGCATCCTATGAAACATTGAAATGAGACAACCCCTTTTACTGTGTGTTTTTAGGATGTACAAAAAGTTAAAAACAATGGTGAAGAAGGGAGCCAAAGGGGAAAGGAGCTGATCTATGTGATATCTAGGGTTATATGATAGTGGGAGAGAAGCTGAGCTCTGTGATATATAGGGTTATATGATAGAGGAGAGAAGCTGAGCTCTGTGATATATAGGGTTATATGATAGAGGAGAGGAGCTGAGCTCTGTGATATAAAGGGTTATATGATAGAGGAGCTGAGCTCTGTGATATATAGGGTTATATGATAGAGGAGAGAAGCTGAGCTCTGTGATATATTTGGTTATATGATAGAGGAGAGAAGCTGAGTTCCCGTGATATATAGGGTTATATGATACAGAAGAGAAGCTGAACTCTGTGATATATAGGGTTATATGATAGAGAAGAGAAGCTGAACTCTGTGATATATAGGGTTATATGATAGAGGAGAGAAGCTGAGCTCTGATATATAGGGTTATATGATAGAGGAGAGAAGCTGAGCTCTGATATATAGGGTTATATGATAGAGGAGAGAAGCTGAGCTCTGTGATATATAGGGTTATATGAGAGGAGAGAAGCCGAGCTCTGTGATATATAGGGTTATATGATAGAGGAGAGGAGCTGAGCTCTGTGATATATAGGGTTATATGGTAGAGGGAGAAAAGCTGAGCTCTGTGATATATAGGATTATATGATAGAGAGGAGCAGAGCTGAGCTCTGTGATATATAGGTTATATGATAGAGGAGCTGAGCTATGTGTTCTTTAGTGTTATATGATAGAGGAGCTGAGCTCTGTGATATATAGGGTTATATGATAGAGGGAGAGAAGCTGAGCTCTTTGATATATAGGGTTATATGATAGAGGGAGAGAAGCTGAGCTCTGTGATATATAGGGTTATATGATAGAGGAGAGGAGCTCTGTGATATATAGGGTTATATGATAGAGGGAGAGGAGCTGAGCTCTGTGATAAGTAGGGTTATATGATAGAGAGGAGCAGAGCTGAGCTCTGTGATATATAGGATTATATTATAGAGAAGCTGAGCTCTGTAATATATAGGGTTATATGATAGAGGAGAGAAGCTGAGCTTTGTGATATATAGGGTTATATGATAGAGGAGAGACGCTGAGCTCTCTGATATATAGGGTTATTTGATAGCTGCGAGGAGCTGAGCTCTGTGATATATAGGGTTATATGATAGAGGAGAGGAGCTGAGCTCTGTGATATATAGGGTTATATGATAGAGGAGAGGAGCTGAGCTCTGTGATATATAGGGTTATATGGTAGAGGGAGAGAAGCTGAGCTCTGTAATATATAGGGTTACTGTATATGATAGAGGAGAGGAGCTCTGTGATATATAGGGTTATATGACAGAGGATCTGTGGAAGTGAAACGGAGAGTACTGCTGACCCTGCCCAAATTCAGTGATTGACAAATACAGGACTCCTATTGTCTCTTAAGGAGTCTGGTCAGTATTTTCTCTGCCATTTTACTTAGAAACCCTGCTCCAAATCATATTAAACCTACATATCACACAGCTCAGCTTTTCTCCCCCCGTCACCTCCTGCTCTCAGAGAGGACAACATTAAGCAGCTGACAGGTTCCCTTTAATTGGGATAGTGCATGAGCATTTCTATGTTATTAAATGGGACTGATGAAACTTGCCAAGTACGGAGCTCACCTTTCTCTGTTGGTCTCATAGACTTTAAATGGAGCAAAAGAGCACATTTGGGCACCGCTCCACTCAAGCCTTCCTCGCTGTCCAAATACCGTGAGAAAGGATGGAATACTTAGGGCCTCTGTTTTAGTGGTCGGTGGGGGTTCCAGGGATCAGACCTTTATCACCTATCCTGTGGATACTTGATAAATGCCTATTGTGGTAAAACCCATTTCAATCGTTTTTTGTAATAAATGGGCAATTAGTGTTGTGATTGGCACAGGGTAGAGGCATCGGTATAGCAGTAGCATAGAAAGATGAGCCTGGCTGCTTACATTCAGGATGGATTGGAGAGGAGAGAGTTTAGTGAGGAGAAGATCAATTAGTAATAAATCACTGCAATTAAGATGAGAATTAGGCAAGAGTAGTCCGCGCGTTCCAGGGGTTTAGAGATGAAAGGGAAATTAGAGAGAGGTCGGTAGTTACCAGCATGAGATGGCTTTTTCAGTAATAACCGATTGGTTGTAAGAATGAAGAAAGATGCTAGAAAGATTTAGGATTTGCACTTGGTAAGGTATAGTTTTGAGTTGAAGAACCATTGCAGTTTTGTTTTCTCTTTAGTTCACTAGAAATTGCTTTTAGTGCCAGTAACTTTGTTTACCTGCAGCTGTATACAGGGTTTCTGTCTGATGCAACAGTCTCTGTTAGGTCACATGACCAGCACTGTCTCTGTGCTTTTGATCCCGACAGGAGGTCTGTCTCTCTATGCATTTGTATGAGACTGACTTATAGGAGTCCATAGGGAGATTCACTTCTGGGTCAAACAACCAAGCTCAGAGTGCAGGTCACATGACTCATCAGCAGCAGTGAGAAATCCTGTTTTCAGCTGCAGGTAAGAAAAATTACTGGCTTCACTGTGCACCAATTTCTAATGTACTAATGGGGGAAAAAAACAACTTGCATTGGTTCTTTGAGCAATTTACCTCCTGGGCCCAAGTAAAGGTGTACAACACGAAGTAGCTTTCAGGTTCCTTTAAGATCTAGCTGGAAGCATGCATATGAGGATTTACCTATGAAGGTAACCAAATCAACTTATGGGTGAGTTTACACGGCTTATAGCTGGCATATACTTGTGCGTACTGTGCGCGCCGTCAGGGCTATCTTTTCCATTGGGCACACTAGGCAGTTGCCCGGGGGCTCCACATGTATGGGGGCCCCAGGTAGTGTATGTATTTTCCAGGAATAAAAAAACATACCCTGGATCCCTTGGTTGGCTTTGCTTATTTAACTGGTTGTGTGTTTTTAGGATGAACAAACAGGATGGAGAAGGGAGCCAAAGGCTCCCTGCACTGCCAATTAGACTTGTAGGCTGCAGGCTGGCGGTGCACAGACATAAGTAGCGTGATAATATGGGTGTGCTTGGGGTGGCTTGAGGCATGGCCTAGTGTGATGTTATGTATTTTGGCAGGGCCCACTGCAGTGCTATACCCGGGGGCCCATAATGCTGTTAAGACAGCTCTGTGCGCCGTTATATGCTGGGTGTTTTAGAAGTAAGCGCTGGCCAGTGCGTACTTCAAAAGCACTCTGTGGCGGCTTCCATTCACTTTCGTTTTCCCCGACGTATGAGAAGTACACATGGGGAAATACGCTGTAAAATCATAGCTCTTAATGAGTGTTATGAATTTAGCGTAATTACGGGCCGTACTTCAGGCATATTGCAGCGCAAATACACCCCAAAGTATGGGCTGCAATTACTCTGTGTGAACATTCCCTATAGGGGTTGTAAAGAATTTTAAAAAAGTCAGCTGTTTCCAGAAACCATACCATAGTAGCCTATGGGTTGCATTAGATATTGCAGCTCAGAGAAATTTAAATGGGTCTTCTAAGTCTTTATAAACCTTCCTACCACCTCCCACTGTGCTATAATATAAAATGAACCCATTCTTACCCCTCTTATCACCACCATATCAATGCTGCCAGAGATCCCCTGGTCTCTCACTGATGACGTCACGTTCATGGATCACATGAGGCTGCAGCCAATCACTGACCTCACTGATGACATCACGTTCATGGATCACATGATGCTGCAGCCAATCACTGACCTCACTGATGACGTCACATTCATGGGACACATGATGCTGCAGCCAATCACTGACCTCACTGATGACGTCACTTTCATGGGTCACATGATGCTGCAGCCAATCACTGACCTCACTGATGACCTCACGTTCATGGATCACATGATGCTGCAGCTAATCACTGACCTCACTGATGACGTCACATTCATGGGTCACATGATGCTGCAACCAATCACTGACCTCACTGATGACGTCACATTCATGGGTCACATGATGCTGCAGCCAATCATTGACCTCACTGATGACGTCACGTTCACGGATCACATGATGCTGCAGCCAATCACTGACCTCACTGATGACATCACGTGCACAGATCACATGATGCTGCAGCCAATCACTGACCTCACTGATGACATCACGTTCATGGATCACATGATGCTGCAGCCAATCACTGACCTCACTGATGAGGTCACATTCAGGGGTCACATGATGCTGCAGCCAATCACTGACCTCACTGATGACGTCACATTATGGTCACATGATGCTGCAGCCAATCATCACTGACTCATCTGATGAGTCGTCACATTCATGGGACACATGATGTGCAACCAATCACTGACCTCACTGATGACGTCACATTTCATGGGTCCAATGATGCTGTCAGCCAATCATGGACCTCATGATGATGTCACGTTCACGGGATCAACATGATGCTGCAGCCAATCACTGGACCTCACTGATGACATCACGTTCACAGATCACATGATGGCTGCAGCAATCACTGACCTCACTGATGACATACGTTCATGGGATCACTATGATGCTGCAGGCCAATCACTGACTCCACATGGATGACATCCCCTGATGCTGCAGCAATCACTGACCTCACTGATGAAGTCACGTTCATGGGTCTACTGATGCTGCAGCAATCACTGACCTCACTGATGACGTCACATTCATGGGTCACATGATGCTGCAGCCAATCTACTGACCTCACTGATGGCGTCACATTCATGGGTCATCCATGATGCTGCAAGCCAATCACTGACCTCACTGATGACGTCACGTTCATGGATCACAATGGATGCCGCAGGCAATCACTGGACTCACTGATGACATCAGGTTCATGGATCACATGATGCCGCAGCCAATCAATGATTACCAGGGGGTCGAATTGGGGTGCGCATATGTGATCCATGAAAGTATCAGGAGGTAGTGTTGGTGGCATCTGTGATATAAAGGTGACTATCGTAGGTCTGATTGGCTTGAGTATGTGACCCATGACGGACTCATCAGTGAGGTTGTGTTGGTTGAGATAGTGATCATGAACGTGCCCTTTCATCCGGGGGGGAATGCCCAGGGGGGGGAACTGATGGTGTAAGAAATTTTTTAAAGGTGATGGAAGAAAGGAGGTAAGTAGGGTTAATTTTTATTTTTGACAGTAAGAGGGGGAAAGGGAAAAGGTTTTTTAAAAGTTTGAAAACCCCCTTTAAGCTAGAAAAAAACCTGAAGCAGAAGGATGGGGTTTGGCTATAGAGGTCACCAACCCTGCAAACAGGTGACTGCCATTTTGACTTTGCGATGGACCGCCCCCTTGTCAGTACACTTAGCAATGGATATGATATATTGGACATCATGTATATTATAAAATTTGGGGTAAAAAAAATTTTTTGCGGAATAAAAAGAGGGGTTTAAATTGGGTGTCTGATCAATGGAGCGGAGCGAGACTTTAATGTATGGAGCCTGCTCTCCGCATCCTGCAGCGTATTGCAGAGGGCTGCTGAATGGAAGAGGATTACGATACAAACTTTGAAATCAGGGCAGAAATGATTAAGAGACTCTGGTTCTGGCTCGCGCTCTAATGTGCTATAAATTATCTCTCCACATCTAATGGACTTTCTGCAGAGCATTGCACAGGGAGTGGGAAGAATGATCCTACAGCCCTGCAAACAGAATGGAGGCATAACAGCAGCTTCCTTCCCCTGTCAGTCTGTTGTTATCAGAATTAGCATAATCAAGCAGTGTATCAACCGGCTCAGATATAATGAATTATGGGAGAGTTTTACACTTTTTCTTAAAGGGCTTAATCTAAACGGGCAGTTATAAAGCTCGGCGCGTAACCGAGCAGCAAACATCAGTCACATGTAGAGGCAGGAAGGCTTCCTAAGATCCTCAGGAATGGAGATGTGTGACATGAAGGAGTGACCGAGGGGGACATTTTTTGACTTCTGATTGTCGCCCAATGGAATACAGTTAACTCACCCTGGAGCTAAATGATGATAATAGCAGTTATGTCGGATGGGGTGCCTGGGGCATCAGTGCAGTGATTCATGGGGCCACCAGTGCAGTTTGATTTTGGGGCCCACCAGTGAGTTGATCTTGGGGCACCAGATGCAGTGATTTTGGGGCCACAGTGAGTTATATCTGAGGAGCAAGTGGATTTGTTGTTTGGGCCATCCGTTGAGTGATTCTTGGGGCCATTAGTGGAGTAGGATTCTCGGGGTACATCGCTACAGTAGTTCTAGGGCATCAGTGGGTACATTCCTTGGGGCCCATCATAGTGGAGGTAGATTCTTGAGGCTTCAGTGGAGTAGATCTGGGGCCATCAGTGGATTAGATTCTCGGGGCATCAAGCTGTTAGCTTCTTGGGGCCCATCAGTGGAGTAGATTCTTGGGGCCCCTCACGTGGAGATGATATTAGGGCCATTGGATTAGATTCTCGGGGCCCACAAGTGGAGTGAATTTGGGGCCCACCAGTGCGTTAATATCTGGGCATCAGTGGGTAGATTTTGGGGCCAAGTGAGTTCAATGTTGGGCCACAGTTGGGAGTAGATTTTGGGGCCGATCGTGGAGTCTATTTTAGTGCCCTATCAGTGGATTTTCGATTTTGGGGCCATAGTGGAGATGTATGGGGCCTCAGTGGAGTCGATTTCAGGGCCATCAGTGGATTAAATTCTTGGGGGCCCCTCGAGGGAGAAGATTCTGGGGCCATCAGTAATGAGTAGATTCTCGGGGGGACATCAGTGGAGTGATTCTTGAGGCCAAATTCAGTTGGAGTGAATCTTGGGGCCCCCATCTGTGATTAGATTTTTGGGGCCATCAGTGGAGTAGATATTGGGGCAAGTGGAGTTGATTGTTGGGGCCATCAGTGGATTAGATTCTTGGGGCATAGTGGAGTAGATTCTTAGGGCCATCAGTGGATTAGCTTATTGGGGCTTAGTGGAGATGCTTCTTGGGCCCATCAGAGTGGAGTAGATTTCGGGGCCCATCAGTGGATTAAAATTCTTTGGGGCTCAGTGGAGGTAGATTCTTGGGGCCCCCAGTGCAGTTGATATTCTTGGAGCCATCATGTGGAGTAGATTCTGGGGTCCATCAGTGGGTAGATTCTTGAGGCCATCAGTGGAGTAGATTTTGGGCACAGTGGAGTGATTCTGGGGCATCAGTGGAGTAGATTCTTCGAGGCGCACCATCGTGGAGTAGAATTCTTGAGGCCCTCAGTGGAGTAGATTTGGGGCCCACCAGTGGAGTGTTCTGGGGGCCATAGTGTAGTAGATTTTAGGCCATCAGTGGAGTGATTCTTGGGGCCCACAGTGGAGTTGATTGTGGGGCAGCAATTGAGTTGGTTGATTCTTGGGGCCATTGGAGTGCTATTGGGGGCCATCAGTGGATAAGTTTTGGGGCCATCAGTGGAGTAGATTCTTGGGGCCATCAGTGGAGTAGCTTTTTGGGCATCAGTGGAGAAGATTCTGGGCCATCAGTGGAATTAAATTCTGGGCATCAGTGGAGTAGAATTCTTGGGGCCCCAGTGCAGTAGATATCTGGGGCCCATAGTGGATTAGATTTTGGGGCATCAGTGGAGTAGTTTGGGGCCATCATGTGGATTAGCTTTGGGACCATCAGTGCGTAGCTTTTGGGGCCAATCAGTGGATGCAATTTTGCGGCCCTCAGTGAGTAGATATGGGGCCATAGTGGAGTGAAATTTTGGAGGTATCACTGGAGAGATTTTGGGGGCATAGTGAGTAGATTTTGGGGCCATAGTGGAGTAGTTTTTAGAACCATCAGTGGAGTAAATTTTGGTGGTCATCCTGGAAGTAGATTTTGGGGGTACATCGTGGAAGATAGATTCTTGGGGCCCAACAGTGGAGTAGATTCTTGAAGCCCATCCCATAGCTACTGTATACAATGGCATATACTGCACTTGACTTTTGCCCCTAATACACCTTAAAAACCCTAACTTAGGGTTAGGGTTTAGGTTATAGTTAGGGATAATGATAGGGGTAGGGAAACAATTTGGGTTTGAGAGGTTCCAAACCAGGTTTGGACTGGCCCACAGGGGAGTAGGAGTAACCACCAGTGGTTGTCCTGGACAAGGACGGCAGTTGAGGTATTTTTCAGTGAGTATAGGCGAGAAAGAAAGCCAGAAAGCCAAAGTATGTGCAGTGTTGTTCGGTGGGTCTGGAATCAATCCCCGGGTGGCCCCAGAATTAACTCCACAGGGTAGGCATTAGAATCAGCTCCACTTCCCCAAGAATCGTCCACTGATGGGCTCCACAAATTGTCTCCGCTGGTGGGCCCAAAGCATCAGCTCCACTATCGGGCCACCGAATTAACTTATTTAATGAGACAAGAATCAATTCATGTGGGTCCAAGCATAACTCATGGTGGCAAGAATCAATTATGGTGGCTCAAGAATCAATCTATGGTGGCCCCAAGACTAACTCACTGGTGGCCCAGAATCAATCCATTAGTGCGGGCCCAAGAACAATTCATGGTGGCCCAAAGAATCAGCTCCAATGGTGTGGAAGGATTTTTGTCCTGGTGGGCCGGAAGAACAAATACACTGTGGGCCCAAAAATCAATCTATGGTGGCCCAAGAATCAACTCCACTGGTGGGAAGCATCAACTCGATGGGGGGGGGTGAGGCCAAGAATAACTATTAATGGGCCCCAAGAATAACTCACTGGTGGGCAAGCATCAACTCCATTAATGGGCCCAAGAATCAACTCTATGGTGGGCAAGATCAGCTCATTGGTGGGTCCCAAAGAATAATATGGTGGGCCTAAGAGATCAGTCCACTGTGAGCCCAGAATAATCCACTGGTGGCCCTAAGACTCAGTTCCACTGGTGGACCAAGGAATTCCTAATTCATGGTGGGCCAAGAATAATCCCTGGTAGGCCCAGAATCGAACTCACTGGTGGGCCTGAGAGAATCAACTCCATGGTGGGGCTCTGAAGAATCAATCCACTGGTGGGCCAGGAAATAACTAAGGTGGCCCCAAGAATTATCTTCCTGGTGGGCCAAAAGAATCATTCTCCATGGGGGCCCCAAGAATCATCTCCACTGGTGGGCCCCAATGAATGAAATCCACTGGTTGGCCCAGCATCAACTCACTGAGTGGAAGATCAACTCCACTGGTGGGCGCGAGAATCAGTCATTCGTAGCAAGTCATGAGTCATATCCGAACCTATTTGAACAACACGACTCTTAAAGAATTTCTTCAAAGAGCAATTGGAGTTGCATACACAAATATGTGAGAGTTGATGGGCTGGTTGCCATTAGTTATATATGGATCTTGTCATTGACTGTGTCCTCTGGTGACAGCAAACATTTATACAGCTACCAACCTAAGATGCCACAGCGAATTGCAGCATTAATTTCCGCGTAGTATACATGACACCTCCAGCGATGGAAACAATTTCTCATTCTCCTTGTCATTGCATAGATCGATCCTCTGCCTCGCCTTACCTGCCGATTTTTCATGGATATTGTTTTAATAAAAACAAAAAAAAATACCAAAGCATGATATGAGATATAGGTATTTGACAAAACCCAGATAGAAGATGTCGAACCTGGTTATATAATATATTAAAACCAAACTATAGAAAGTATAAACCTGGGGTAAAGATAATATAAATTGTATTATTATTACCATTTAATAAATTACCTCCAAATTAGATCCCTAAAGAATATCCCAAACAAACTAAGCTGCCTATACAAAAATGGGTATCGCGATAAGGGCGAACCACTCCAGAACCTAAACTGCCAAACCCTAATTACCTAACAAGATAACCTTTGGAGTTAGGGTTTGGCAGTTCTGTTTAGGGTTTCGGATGGGGGCGCCTTATTGGGGCAATTTCCCATTTTGTATAGGTAGCTTTAGTATGTTTTGGGATATTTATAGGGTATCTAATTTTATGTGTATTTATTAAATGGTTATAACAATAAAAGTTATATTTTATCTTTACCCCAGGTTTATACATTCTAGTAGTTTGGTTGTCTATTGTTTTAATACAGTACTACCAACTACAAACCACAGAAGAATAGATAGATGCCCGCACCGGTCTTGTGGTATAAAAAATAGAAATATGAATCCAAGCAGTAAAAAACAAAAATATACAAAAATATCGGTTCAAGAAAAACAGGTGATGCGAAGACAGGAGTAGCTATAACGCGTTTGACAGTAGTTAGTTGAGTCTACTTATCTCATCATCCTGTTTGTGTTGAGGTGGCTTTTTTTTATATATTTTTGTTTTTTTACTGCTTGGATTAAAATTTCTACTTTTTATACCACAAGACCGGTGCAGACATCTATCTATTCTTCTATCAAGTTCTCTACGTCCTGCAACGGCGAGCTGTATATTACATTTTACTTGCACACAACTACAAACCATGTCTTATCAAATACTGAACAGCTCTCTCCAGTCATCATGATTATTGCTAGATGAGACAAGTTTCTAGGTCTGTCCAAGGTGTCATCAAACCACACCTAATGCGCCTTCATTCATATTCATGCGAGGTCTGCCCTTTTCATGGTCCAACCATCAGGATACCAAAAACTCAATTGGAGATCATCACAGATTACTGTTTGCTTATTCCGAGTATGCAAACGAGGCGCGAAATTACTGCAACCCTTTCAAAAGGTAGTTCAAGCTGAAGGGATTGAAATTGCAATTGGAGTTGGACACCCCCATATATTTAAGATAGCGGGTTCTGTCGAAATTGGTGGGTTGAAGGAAGATTTCTTTATTATAGGAAATATAGAGTGACTACATTAAAGAAAACTGCTTCGTCTGCAACCGCGTGCACGTATAATATGGATCAGATCACGGTGATATAAATAAAAAACTTTTTATTGAAAACCAACAAAGTGGCAGGTGACACACAAAGGGTAAAACATAGAACTGGTACGGTTTGAGAAAAGGCTCTTGGTCAAGCTCTAAGAGGAGAAATTCCGGGTTTAAAAACAAATGACTAGCCAATAGGCATGCATCAATAGGAGCACATGATTGCAATAGCAATTTGCATTTTTAAACAGAGATAGGATAAACAATATTTAGTGATGAATAGTAGATCGGTTTATACTTCATCATAGGGGGGCTTGGGGTACTAGATTCAATATCCAATATGCCTCTCTCACTCAGGCCACTTTTAAGGTACACCATGCTGAGTTAACGGGTTGGGACCCCCCTTTTGCCTTAGAACAATGCCTCAATTCTTGTGGCCATAGATTCCTACAAGGTGTTGAAGATGTCAATTTGTTAAAAGGGGCCCACCGTCGTGCAGAAACAATTCCCAACCATGACACACACAAGCGAACGTTGATACAAGGCAGATTTTTTTCGGATCATGCTTTCAGTTTTGTTGACGCCAAATTCTGACTACATCGAATGGTCGCAGAGAAATGGATCAAGAAGGCACGTTTTTCCACTTTCTACTGTCCATTTGATGAGTTGGGCAAAAATTGGAGTCAGTTTCCTGTTTTAGTGGCAAAGGAGTGGCCGTGTGGTCTTTGTGCTGTTACCCATCTGCTCTCAAGTTGGCGTATGTGCGTTAGAGATGTTTCTGCTACTTGGTTGTAAGGGTGGTATTGAGTTCACTGTTGTTTTATCAGTCGAAACCAAGTTGCCATTTTTTTCTCTGGATCAAAGGCATTTCCGCATCAGGACTGCTGCTCACTGGATGTTTTTTCTTTTTCGGACCATTCTTGTAAACCCTAGAGCTGGTGTGGTGAAATCAGGAGTCAGAGTTTCTGAAATTCAGGACAAGCTTCTCGGACCAAAACCAGCCACGCAATAAAGGACTAAATCACTTTCTTATACGATGCTCGGTTTGCATGAGGAGATTGTCTAGACCATGTTACTGCCTATGCAGAGTTGAGTTGCGCATGTTGATTGGTTGATTAGAAATTAGTTGTAAGAGCAGATTGGGACAGGTGTACTAAGTAAAGTGGCGGTGGTGTATATCCTCATTATTAATAAACTTATCTGGTTAATTATGGTTAATAGCTTAGAAAGATAGGTTTGTAAATAATCCATTGTGTGTTTCAAGAAAGTGTTTAGAGCACTGATATTTGTGTATGTTTGTTGGTTACTATGTTGGTGTGCAGTATCCTCTTACTTAATTTGTTATTATGTTAAATATTAGAATTAAACGAGGCTGCATTCAGATAACATATATAGTAGGTGGCTATGCAGTTTAAAAATGTGAACATTTTGTACGTACGTTTGTTCATAGCGTCCTCATGTATTCAGTTTTTTTTGCAAGTTTGGATATTACAGGCGAGGCAACGAAAAAAAAGCGGACTTATAATGAGAGCACGTTTTTCGAGAGGATTGGGGTTAATGACTAGGAGAGATATGCCGCTATGTTTTGTATTCTAGGTAGATTTAACCCTTAGGAGAAACAAAACATTAGGCGGCATGATCTCTCAGAGCATTAACCTCGGAAAATCCTGAAAACGTGGGTCTCTTAAAAGGCTTTTTTTTTCTTGTGTGGGTGTGTAATGATGCGCAAAATGCAAAAAAAGCTTGAAAAAATTTAGTGAGTATGATCAAAGTACGTAAAAATGTTCACCATTTTTAAAATGCGTGATGGATGGACGGTTAGGGCGTCGCTGTAGCAGGGAAGCCGTTATTTTCTTTGATGTGAATTGTGTACATTGGTGGAGCGCGGTTTTGGAGAAACGTGTATTTAAATGCAAGCACTCATTAAGAAGGACTGAGCGGTATTGGGAGGTGAGTAAAATGAATATATTTTTCAGTATTGGTCCTTAAAGGGGTGTTCATAGGGAATGCTGCATTTTATGTTAAAGATCTTGAAAAAACAAGTCATTTGCAATATAGCATAAAGCGCCCCCCCTCCCAGTGCTACATATCTGATATCTTTATATGGGTGCATAGCTCTAGGTATAGCACAGACCTGTTTGTTCTCTCTGATGGCTGCTTAGTGTTGCTATAGTACGACTGTTCATTTCTCTGATAGGTGCCGTGCTGTCGCTATAGTAAGAATTATCTCTTGATGGCTGTTGTGACTGGTCGCTATAAGCTTACAGACTGATTGAATACTTTCCTGCTCGGCTGAGCGCTCGGTGCTATGTACCGATGTTTTATCTTTGATAGGCTGACAGCGTGGTGCTAAAGCTAACGACTATTCTATCTCTGATAGGCAGCGCATGGTCGTATAGTACAGACCTGATCAATTTCATGATAGGTTTGCCAGCATGGTGGCTGTAGCTACAGACTGTTCAATTCAACTAATTAGGTGCAGCATGGGTTTGACTATAGTTACAGACTTGGTTCTACTGAGCCTAGTAGAAGAGTCAACACGCCTGATTAAAATGAAACAAGAAAAAGGACTGAGGTGATGAGATGATCAATATAGCGAGACAACCCCTTTAACGGTATAAATAATACCGCTGTATATATTAGAGAACCCACATGTGCTAGATAGCAGAAAGACACCAACTTCTTCCCTATGAACAGGTACTGTGTTTCTGCACCTAAGTCGGCCCTCAATCTTGAGGCAGTTACGATGCTTTTGGTTGCTGTTAGTTACTAACCCTTAATACCTAGCCCTTTATCTCCTTGATTCTTGGGTGACTTCCCTATACCTTAGTAGAGCCAACCCTGAGTATTATGAACACAGCCTGGGCTTGGACCCCAATTCTCCAAGGGCGCTATGGCCAGGGCCGTTTTAACAGCATTTTGGGTCCGGGTAGTGGTGGTTGGCCTGCCTCAAATTACAGAACATCCACAAAGGTATGCCTCAAAACCATCCAACCCACACCATGCATAATACCGTTAAGTAGGAACACTGAAGCTTGTAGCAGCTGCAGCTTTAAGACTAATTGACAGGGCAGGGAGCTAATGGCTCCCTGCTCTTCCATGCGTCTTCATGCTCATACTTACCATTCATTCCATACTCATACACTTCCATGTATGCTACTCCAACTAACCATAGCTTATGTGCTTAGTGGGACACCCGATGAAGCTTGTAGCAGCCTGCAGCCTTTAAGACTAACTGACAGGGCAGGGAGCTAATGGCTCCCTGCTCTTTCATGGGTTTTAACTCTTTGCATGTTCTACAAAATCACAAACAGTTAAATAGGCAGCCCCGAACCAGGGATGTAAGGCAAGTGCCCTTGATTCCTAGGAATTTCATCACCTGGGGCCGCTATGTTTGTGGGACCCGATGGCAACTGCCTAGTGTGCCCAATAAAAAAGTTACAGCCTACAAGACTGATTGGCAGGGCAGTGAGCTAATGGCTCCCTGCTTCACCATGGTTTTCAACTGTTTGCATGTCTTAAAGGGGTTGTCTCACTACATAAATTCATCATATCTCAGTTCTTTTTTCTCAGTTTAATTTTTGAATTTACTGGTTTTACTCGCTACTAGTAGCTTGCAGTGAGGAGCTGCCAAGGACAACAGGTCTGTAGCTATAGCAACCAGTATAGCAGCTATAAGAGGAGATAAGAGGGTCTGTAGCTATGGCGCCAGCACTGGAGCTGATCAGGTTGAGATCGAACATGTCTGTAGTTATAGCAAACCAGGTTACAGCCTCTTAGGAGAGGATCAACAGGTCTGTATGCTATAGCGCCAGGCTGGCAGTTCGGAAGATTAAGGTAAAGTAGCTATAGCGCTGGCAGCTATAGGAGAGAGTCGAAGAGGTCTTAGCTAAAGCGGACCAGTGCTGACAGGCCTATCAGGACAGATCTAACAGGTTGTAGCTATAGCGCTGGCAGCTTCAGGAGAGATTGAAAGGTCTATAAGCTATTAGCAACAGCGCTCGGCCAAGCAATCAAGAGAGGGGATCAACAGGTCTGTAGCTATAGGACAGCGCAGGGAGTTCAGGAAGATTGAACGGTCTGTAGTGAGTGAAGGCGCTGGCCTAATTAGGAGGGATTGAACAGGTCTGTAACTATAGCACCAGTTGCTAGCAGTCTATCAGGAGAGATCGAAACAGGTTGTAGCTATTAGGGACAGCGTGACATCTATAGGAGAGATCAGACAGAGGTCTGTAGCTATAGCGGCTTAGCACTGGCAGCCTATTAGGAGAGATTGAACCGTTGTAGTATAGGACAGGCTGGCGCCTGATCAGGAGAGATAGAACAGGTCTGTAGCTATAGCGACCAGCGCTGGCAGCCTCTCAAGAGAGATCGAACAGGTCTGTAGCTATAGCGAGCAGCACGGGCAGCCAATCAGGTTAGATCGAACAGGTCTGTAGCTATAGCAACTTGTATAGCTGATGCAGCCCATACAAGAGGGGATATCTAGGAATAGGTAGGACATTGTTAATGGACACATATTGCAAAGTGACTTGTTTTTGCAAGATCTTTAACATAAAAAGCAGCGATCCCTGTAGTGAGACGACCCCTTTAAGAACTCACAAACTAGATTCCTAGGAAAAACTTTTACCACCTGGGGCCCCCAGGCAACTGTCTAGCTTCCCAAAAGGAAAATATGGATCTGCCTATAGGAGCCACATAAGATGCCTATAGTGTGGGCATTGCAGATAAAATTGTGCCTTCATGACTTATAGTTGTAGTGTACACATATTTTTGGCCTCGTAGTGTATATGTAGCAGCGTCACTTCTAAGCCCCAATGCAAAATCTATAAGAGAGACCCCACCTACCATGTGTCATTTATAGTACTAGCATCTTCCTTTGTGACTTTTGGGCCCCCTAAGGCACTAGGGCCTGGTGTCGGCTGCTTCCCCTGCACCCCCTACAGCTACACCCCCCATGTATATAGAAAAAAGGATATATATATAAACTTGTAGGTCCTCCTGTGCTGGGAGCGTAGTTTTGTGAGTATTTGTGTTTGTTGTGGGTACATTCTGTCACTTCACATAAGGAGTGATAACATTTACAGGTGCTCTTCCACTAAACAATGTCTGTTGTGTCTGGGAGGGATCCTCTCTCTGCGATGTGCCGCCCCGGAGAAGTCTAGAGTTCCTAAAACAGACACAGCAGCAGATGGGGAGCGGGATGTGTGGGCACCAAGTTCTGAACAAGTTTCTTACTTTGGACACGAGCTCTGCCGCATATTGTTTTTTAGTCTTGATACTTTTTTTTTTTGCCTTACTTATTTAATGTCTTATGGTTATATTGACTGTACTGCGGCGTGTACACGCTGCAACGAAACATCCCTGCGGCATGTGTCAGACCGGGGAGCCTAGGACCCACCAGTGGAATTTTGTTATGAGGCCCCACCAGTGGAGCTGATTCTTGGGGCCACCAGTGGAGATGATTCTTGGAGCCACCAGTGGAGCTGATTCTTGGAGCCACCAGTGGAGTTTATTCTTGGGGCCACCAGTGGAGATGATTCTTGGGCCACCATGGAATGATTTTTGGGGGCCACCATAGATGATTTTGGGGGCCCCCAGTGGGGTGTTTCCGGGGCTCACCAGTGGAAAATTTTGGGCCCCACCATGGGGGTGATTCTTGGAGCCCCCAGGGGGAAATTGATTTTTGGGGCCCCAGGGGATTGATTCTGGGGCCCACCAGTGCAGTTGATTCTTGGGGCCACCATGGATTGTTCTTGGGGGCCCACCAGTGGAGTTTTTTCGGGGGCCCACCAGTGGAGTTGATTTTGGGGCCCACCGGATTGTTTTTGGGCCCACCAGGGGATTATTCTGGGCCACCAGTAGAGTTGTTTTGGGGCCCCCAGGGAGCTGATTCTTGGGGCCCCCCGGGGAGTGATTTTGGGGCCCCCATGGAGTATCGGGGGACCAACATGGAGTTGATTTTTGGAGCCACCATGAGATGATTCGGGGGCCCACCAGTGGAGATGATTCTTGGGACCACCATGGAGTTGTTTTTTGGGGGCCCACCAGTGGATTTTATTCTTGGACCCACCAGTGGATTTTATTCTTGGGGCCACCATGGATTTGATTTTTATTCCACAGTGGAGTTGATTTTTGGCCCCACCTGGAGTTGATTTTTTGGGCCCCACCAGGGATTGTTTTCCGGGCCCACCAAGTGGAGTTGATTTTTGGGGCCCACAAATGGAGCTGATTCTTGGGGCCCACCAGTGGGTTGATTCGGACCCACCAGGGGGAAATTTGATTTTTGGGGGCCCCCCAGGGAGTTAATTTTTGGGACCCCCAGGGGAGTTTATTTTGGGGTCCCACCAGGGGATTTTATCTATCCTGATGGGGCCCCCATGCTGGTTTGTATCCAGACCTCCGATCTCCCCTGATAAGCTCCCAGTGGGGTTGCCAAAAGCTACAGACCTGGTTTTCTACTGCAGCCTGGGAAAAACCCAAAAAAACATGCCCTGAATTCAAAATGAAACCAAAAAAACAGGACGAATCAATGTAGTGAGCCCTGTTTTTTGGGGAAAAAAGTGCATCTTATAGCAAGCCCAAATCCGTACCATGGCTAAGACCAAGTTGGGGGCGCGTAGCCCCCTTTTTAATAAATCCTGTCGCATTCTACCCCTTTTTTCTTTTTATTTGCGTTAGCCCTTTGTCGGCGCCAAGTTTCATCCATGTTGCCCAATGTTCTTACATGAGAGTGGGCCCTTCAACCTCTGGGCCCCTTTACCCCGTCACTATGGCTGCAAAGCTTTTTTAGTTTTACCCGTGGCGTAAGAAAAATTTTCCGGGGCCCAGTGAACTGCAATTTAAAGCAAATAATTTACTGACGAAAAGCAAAAAACAATAATGTGCCGCTGGTTTGCCTTGGTGCATCTGAACATCTCCCTCTTGGGCAGATCAGAGTGTTTGAGGGAGACTGTCATATCGGATTTGTTGCACGCACGCTGTGACCGGCCACCTGCTGCCCATAGGTATCTGCCTACAGGGAACTAAAGGCTCCCAAAAATACTTTCATCCCAAAGTATCTTTAGCGCCCGCGGGCTAAGAAAAGGTGGGGAAAGGTCATCCCCTTTTTTTGGGTTGTAAAGTATTTGGCCAAAAAACAGAGAAAAAATTCGACCATTGTCCCCCCAACCAAAAAAACCTGCTTTAAATCTGGCAGACAAACCCCTAAACCCTTTGCGGAGGGCGAGGGCGGATGAGGGGTTATCTTTTTGGGTTTTTTTTCAGTGATACTTTAAAGGGAACCTGACCCGGTCAGACCCAGGGGGAGCTGAGGACATGCTTCTATCTGGGCCCCTTGTTATGGGAGCAGGAGGAGCTAAAGGAAAAACGCTACCCTGATTTTGCAGGCCCATGTTATAGAGCGGAGGAGCTGGAGGAAAATGCTATCTGACCCGGGGGCCCTTCATGTTAAAGAGCGGGAGGAGCTGAGGCCCTTTTCTATCCTGACGGGAGGCCCCATTTTTATAGAGCAGGAGGTAGCTGGCCCATACTTTTTGATCTTGGCTCCATGTTATAAAGCAGGGGGAAACCCTGGGGGGAACATCTATCGGATCTGGGGCCCCATGTTATAGAGGGGAGGAGCTGGGGGGACATGTATCTTTCGGGTGGCCCCATGTTATAGAGCAGGAGGACTGGGGAAACTTGCTACCCTAAAATCTGGGCCCCTATGTTATAGACCCGGGAGGGGGCTGAGGACTTGTATCTGATCTGGGGCCCCCATGTTATAGAAGCAGGAGGAGTTTAGGGGACATGCTATCTAAATCGGGGCCCCTTTATGTTATAGACAGGAAGAGCTGGGGGAAAACCCCTTTTCTGATCGGGAAACCCCATGTTATAAAACAGGAGGAGCTGGGGGAAACCCCGTATCTAAACTGTGGCCCCATGTTATAGAGCAAGGAGGAGCTGAGGACACGAAAATTTTATTTTGGGGCCCCCCATGTTAAAAGACAGGAGGAGGGAGGCATGCTATCTGATCTGTGGCCCCATTTTATAAAGCAGGAGGACTGAGGACACGCTATCTGATCTGGGGCCCCAAGTTTTAGAGCGGGGAGGAGCTGAGGACTTGCATCTGATCTGCAGACCCCATGTTATAGAGCGGGGAGGAGTGAGGCCCATGTTTTCTGTTGCAGGCCCCCATGTTTTTGACCCGGGGAGGACTGAGGACACGTTTTCGGGAATCTGCGGGCCCCATTTTAATGACAGGAGGGCTGAGGAAGCTATCTGATCTGTGGCCTCATTTTATAGAGCAGGGGGAGCTGAGGCATGCTATCTGATCGGGTGGTCCCAGTTAAGAGCAGGGGAGTTTGGGGGAACATGCAAATCTGATCTGTGGCCCCATGAAAATTAGAGGGGGAGGACCCTGGGGGAAAATGCTATCTGTTTCTGCGGGCCCCCATTTTATAGAGCAGGAGGAGCTGAGGAAAATCCCTTTCTGATCGGGTGGGCCCCTTTGTTATAAAAAGCAAGGAGGGCTAAAGGACATGCTATTGATCTTTTCCCCCCTTTTTTATAGAGCAGGGGGAAAGCTGAGGGAATGCCTATTAACCTGGGGCCCCCATTTTATGACAGGAGGAGCTGGGCCCGCAAAACTGATCTGTGGGCCCTATTTATAGGGCGGGGAGGAGTGGAGGACTTGCTATCTGATTTGGCCCCCTGTTATAGAGAGGGGGAGCTGAGGGAAAACCATCTAAATCTGTGGCCCCAGGGTTATAGAGCAGGGGAGCTGAGGAAAAAGTATCTGATTTTGGTGGCCTCATGTTATAGGGGGCAGGAGGAGTTTGAGGACATGCAAACTGAACTTTTGGCCCCATGTTATAGAGCAGGGAGGAGCTGGGGGACTGTTTAATTTATTCCCAAGGGCCCCTTTTTATAGGCAGGGGGAGCGGAGGACATGCTTTTCTGATCTTCAGGCCTAAATGTTATAGGCGGAAGGAGGGGAGGAAAAATTGTTTTTCTATCTGCAGGCCCATGTTTTGAGCGGGAAAGGGCCCTGAGGACATGCACCCTAAATTTTGGGGCCCCCCCATGTTAAAAAGAAAGGAGGACTGGGGGAACTTTACAAATCTTTTTCTGGGGGCCCCCCATGTTATAGGCGGGAGGGGGTTGGGGGCTTGCTATTGATCTTGGGCCCTCATGTTATAGAGCAGGAGGAGCTGAGGAAAAAATTTGCATCTGTTTCTGCGGGGCCCCCCATGTTATAAGAGCAGGAAGGAAGCGGGAGGAAACCGTTCTGATCTTTGGGGCCCCAGTTATAGAGCAGGGGAGCCGGGGGAATGTACCCTAATCTTTTGGGCCCCATTTATAGAGCAGGAGGAGTTTGAGGCCCAATGCAAACCTAAATCGGGGGCCCCCCAAGGGTTTATGGGAGCAGGTGGAGCTGAGGACATGCTATTGATCTGTAGGGCCCCAGGTTATAGACGGGAAGGAGCTGAGGACATGCAATTTGATCCTCCCCCAAATTTTAATAGAGAAAGGAGGAGTGAGGAATGCTATTGATCTGCAGCCCCATGTTAAGAGCGGGAAAAGGAGCTGGGGACATGCTACTGATCTGTACCCCATTTTTAAAGAGCAGGGGGAAACCCTGGGGACATGCTATCTGATCTGTGGCCCCATTTTTATAGAGCGGGGGGAGCTGAGGAAAAGGAAAAATCTGATCTGTGGCCCACTTATAGACAGGAGGGGGCGGAGGACATGCTATCGATCTGAAAGGGCCCCTGTTAAAAGACAGGGGGGAGTGAGGAAAAGTTTATCTGATCGGCCAAAATTTAATAGGAAGGAGGAGCTGAGGACATGCTATTTTAAATCTGGGGTTCAGGGCCCCAAGAGTAAAAGGAGCTGAAAAACCCCGAAGATCTGCCACATTTTAAAAGGAGCAGGAGGAGTTTGGGGGAAAAACGCTATATGACCCTGCCCCTTTTTTAAGAGCGGGGAGGAGCTTGAGGACAGTTTCCCTAAACCTGGGGCCCCCAAATTTTAATAGAGCGGGAGGAGCTGAGGACGCAATCTGAATTTGGCCCATTTTTATTAGAGCGGAGGAGTGAGGACATGCTCCTGACTGGGGGCCCATTTATAGAGAGGGGGGAGTTTGAGGAAAAGCTATTGTCTGCCCCATTTTTTATAGAGCAGGAGGAGCCTGGGGACTGCTATCTGATCTGGGGGCCCCATGTTTAGAGAAAGAGCAGCTGAGGACTTTCCCTATTGTTTCTGGGGGGCCCCCCATTTTATAGAGCAGGGGAGCTGGGGGAAAACGCTTTAGGGGATTGGGGGCCCCCAAAAAAATTTTAAATAGGGGGCCAGGAGGGAGCTGAGGAATGCTATCTGTCTGCGGGCCCCTCAGGGTTTAGGGGCCCGGGAGGAGTTTAAAGGGAACATGCTCCCCTTGATCTCCCCCAAGTTAAGACAGGAGGAGCGGGAGGACCGCTATCTGATCTCCCCCATGTTAAAGAGAGGAGGAGCTGAGGAATGCTATCTGATCTGGGGGCCCCCCAAATGTTTTTTGACCCGGAGGAGCTGGGGGAAAAGCTATTTTATCGGGGGCCCCCTTTTTTATAGAGCAGGAGGGCGGAGGACATGCTATTGATCTGTGGGCCCCATGTTATAGAGCAGGAGGAGCTGAGGAAAAAGGGCAATCTGACTCCCGGGCCCCATGTTTTTTAGTAGCAGGAGGACCGAGGACTGCTATATGATATGGGGGGGCCCCATGTTATAAGCAGGGGGGTTTGGGGAAAATTCCCTTTTCTAAATCTGGGGGCCCCAATTTTATAGGGCGGAGGTAGAAGGGGAAACATGATATTTTACCCTGGGGCCCCATGTTATAGAGCAGGATGAGATCCACCAATAATTTGCCTAATACCGCTACTGTATCCATAGAAGGAAATTAGTCGGTTTCATAAAGTAACAAGCAAGAAACCAAAACAAATGGAGTCTAAATTTTGGTGAATTTTTCTAATTTCCCCCCCCCATGGGGTCCTTTTGCATTAAGAAAATTACAGAGCGGCCCCCTCTTTCCCCGAGACAAAAATGTTCTTTAAAACTGTATTTCACTTTAATTGTCAGAAAATCGCAGGGCGGCAATCAGAGAGAAATCTGTTTTCCCCCAAGCTTTTAAAATACTTTTAGATTTTGCTTTGGGATAAAAAAATGTTTCCCCCATTTGGGGCCTTTACCCCTCGGGTCTCTTCGGTTCCCAAAAAATTTCCAAACCATGTGCCCGACCGCTGCTCAAGAATCAATGGCATGAAAGGATCAAAGGACAAATGGTCATGAAAAGTCAAAAAAAATTTTTTTTGTCCCCAAATTTTTTTCCAAAGGCTTGGACTGGCCCCCAGGACAGCAGAAGAGACCTCGGTGGGCCTCTGAGAATATTTGGGGGCCTTGGCATGGTTTTTTCGGGAAAGAAAGGCAGACCCCCAAAGAGTCATTGGCGGGTAGCTGTAGGGTGGCCCCCACAACCCTTCAACTTCAAGGGGTTGGGGCTTCAAAAAACAACCTCCACTGGTGGGGCCCAAGAACAAACTCCACTGGGGGGGCTCCAAAAATAAACCCTCCCCCTGGGGGGCCCCCAAGGGGTTTAAAACCTCCACTGGGGGGCCCCAAGAACCCAGTTTCCATGGTGGGTCCCAATTTTTTCGGGTTCCATTTGGGTGACCCCCAAAAAACACCCACGGGGGGGCCCCAAAAGAATCAGCTCCACTGGTGGGGGCCCCAAGAATCAAAATCCATGGGGGCCCCAAAATCAACTTTACTGGGGGGGCCTCAAAAATCAATTTCCAATGGTGTCCCCAAAACAATTCAGCCCCACGGGGGGCCCCCAAGTATTAACTTTCACGGGTTGGGCCCTAAGAATAAAGGGAAAGGTTGGGCCCCTTTGGGGAGATCAACAAAGGGGTGGCCCACAGGAATCAGTTCCACTGGTGGGCCTCAAGAATCAACTCCAAACCTGGGTTCTAAAATTTGGGAACAGGGGTTTTTATTTTTGGAATTTTAAAAATTTTCGGGAGGTAATTGAAAAAATTTTTCCCCCCCCCCCCCCCCAATGGTCATGTCCTGTAGGGTTTTTAGAAATTTTTTTAAATTGAAGAGATTTAGGGCCAAAGATGTTTATAATTAAAATGGGGGGTGTTTAAGCTTTTTGTAATAAATCCCAAGAATGGAAACCCCATTTTTGGGGGCCCCAAAATGTGAAAATATAAACCTTTTTTGCCTTGCATATATTTTTGTTTTTTTCCCCTTCAAAAAAACTTTAAATTAAAAATTACGTTGGAAAAAAAAAATCAACTCCATGGTGGGCACCCCCAAAAAATCAACTCCACTGGGGGGCCCCCCCAAGAATCAGTTTCCCCTGGGGGGCCCCCAAAGACCCCAACTCCACTGGTGGCCCCCAAAAAATAAACCAAAACCCCTGGGGGCCCCCCAAAAAATTAACTTTCACTTGCGGGGCCCCCAGAATCAAATTCCACTGGGGGCCCCCCAAAGAATCAACTTTTCTGGTGGCCCCAAAAAATTTAACTTCACTGCGGGGCCCCAGAACCCAACTCCACTGGTGGCCCCCAAAGAATAAAACTCTAGGGGGGGGGGGGGGGTTTGGCCCCCAAAAAAAATTAACTTCCCACTGCTGGGCCCCAAATTAAACCCCCCATGGTGGCCCCCCAAGAATCAACTCTACTGGTGGCCCCAAGAATTAACTTCCCTGCTGGGCCCCAGAATCAACTCCACGGGTGGCCCCCAAGAATCAACTCTACTGGTGGCCCCAAGAATTAACTTCACTGCTGGGCCCCAGAATCAACTCCACTGGTGGCCCCCAAGAATCAACTCTGGTGGTGGCCCCAAGAATTAACTTCACTGCTGGGCCCAAGAATCAACTTACGAATGGGCCCCAGCAATCGTCTCCACTGGTAGACCCAGATGCCCCATTCGAACCCTGCTAGCTCCATTTTGTCTGATCAGGTGATGCAACCTGCAGGCTATGAATACAAAAATGTCTATCGGAGCTCAAAATCATCCTCACTGGGTTTCGGGGAAGCAACAGTAGGAATGATAAAAACTCTCATCATCACAAATATCATTTGCATTGGGCTGGATATTATCATTAAATACCAATAGATTTTGACGTATTCTGTAAAGTCTTCCAGAGCAGTTTTCATTGCTTGGACCCAAGAGATGTTTTGCCGTAGACATGTTGTAGGCTACGCCAACACTTAGGATCATTCAACTCATCGCTCCAGGAACCAGCGACAACTTTATGCAAATGCATTAAAGGGGTTTTGCCCCGATGTAATGTTGATGTGGGATTCTCCAAAATGGGTATTTAATCACTTTTCTAAATATATGTGATTACAAAAATTGCAGTTTGAGAGAGCTACAGGCTGCCTTACCTGCACTTAGTTACTTAAAAGCTTCTATTAGATACGACCTGACAAGAGCTGCTGGCCGGGCTTGCGCAGAGCACACTTCTTATCTGATGAAAGGGAACTGAAGAAGCTTTCAAGGCACCGGGTAGAAATATGTTGTGTTTTGTATACAGAATCCACTAGTTGTAATGTGATTATCTGAGTAGATCCCTGCTTTATCTGATGACAGGGAACATGAAGAAGCTTTCAAGCTGCTGTGGAGACAAGGTGTTGTCGTCTGTATACAGAATCCAGTAGTTGCAGTTTGATGATTTGAGTGAACATTTCACACGATCCCTTATGCACGGCTCTGTGCTCTGGCTGTGTCTCTCTCTCTCTTAGCTTGGCTTGTTTACATTTGATTCTTAGCAGATAAGGCACGTCCTGGCAAAACCCCTTTAAACAACGATGGTTTTCATGGAGAAAGATTCCTTTAATATCATATCCTGTGGAGTGTGAGTCACCGGCGCTTGGATGTCTCATATGGATGACTTATTACATGGAAACATTTGGAAGCAGTCTTTATACAGTGTAAATATTGTTAAATGAGCTTCATAAGGCTTACAATTATCTCAATAACAAAGTCACTAATGCCGAATGTGGAAGGATTCCTGTATAAATACATTGTAGGTTATACACATTACCGGCTGATTTAGCCTTTTCGCGAGATGTCTATAACAGTAAGAGCAGTGATACGAAACGTCGCCATGTGTTTTATCGAGGAAAATGGTGTTTTCTCCACTGATCAGACCTTTCTCCTTCTGTCCAGCCTTCTGCACTGATCACGCATTCTCTATTTGCTGGCGTAATCTATTGATCGATTTATTGAGAGATCAGGTCAATGCTGCTGCCAATAAGAGTCAATGGAGAGGGCAGGAGGAAGAGGAAGCAGCAGCTGCGGTGAGAGGAAGAGGTACGGACACGGACCTGCTGCATCTAGTAAGTGTCACATCTCGCTCCAGTGCTCAATTTGCAGTAACACCTCTCAGTATTGCTGCTTAAAGATGATGTATCGCTTCTTTAGTTCGGCTGATTCATATTGCTCTCAGTTGCTCAACTCTAGAAATGCAAGGGCGTTTCTTCCCCTCCCAGCTGGGTGCCATCATCCCCCCTTCACTGTTCATGCTGGCTCCCGAGACTCTGCCCCCCCCCCATCTCTGAGTCCACATGTCACTGTGTCTCTTCTTATCAGTCTTAATTTGTAAGAGCTGTATAGATACCACAGGCTGCATTCAATCTAGACTGAGCACTGATCTCTTCTCCTCTCACAGCTGGAGATTTGTTACAGTTGAATCCAGCTTTCTATGAACGGCACAGATCTCCCTTCAAAGCAGGAGAGGCAGGGATCGACACACAATTGTGCTGTTTCCTGATTATAGGAGCCCTGCAGTGTTATTCTGTTTCTTCTGGCTGTGCAGAGTGAAAATGTGCCCGTCCCTTACTTTGAGTGAAAGGCAGGAATGCAAGCTCCGTGAATATAGCCGACCAGGGGCTGAACAGAATATAAATGAGCTCTCGGCTAGTGAAATGCAAGGAGGAGGGATCCGACCAGCACTGGAGATCAGTGTAAACAGAAAGAAGATAAGGTATCCTGTGATAACAAGACAGCTTTGCTAATGACATCTAATTGTAAAGTTGCTTGTTTTCACTTTTCCCTTATTCTGAAGACGATTTAATGAAATGATACAACCCCTTTAATGTCCTCAATGTTGTTATTTGTATGCATGAGAGAGACTGGAGGAGCAGAATTTCCTCATCTTCAACTCACTAGTGCATCTCAAAAAATTAGAATATCACTAAAAAGATCATTGATATCAACAATTTAAAGGGGTTTTGTCACAATCTCATTTCATACCTCCTGCATCCAGCTCTTCAGCTCTGTATGCTCAGAAGGGGGCGTGTGTGATTTGTTTGAACTGCAGATCATGTGACCCAGCAGGATGAAATCACCAGGCCTTTCCTCTCTGTAGTCAAAGAAAGGTCTGATTATGTATAGAGCTGGAAGCAAGCTACAATGTAGCTCAGAGGTAACGTTTTTGCCTCGCAGCACAAGAGTCCTAGGTTCAAATCCCTGCAGGAACCAAACGTGTGGATTTGTTTTCACTTTATCAATGCACAGACCTCATTGAGGGTTATTTTTTATGTATTTGCACTGTTTGACTAATTACTAAGGAGTACAGAGGACGGGAGTAGAATGATAGCACCAGGGGCTAAACAATCGCTCAGCAGTGAGTATGTGTGATTACTAAGGAGTACAGAGGATGGGAGTAGAATGACAGCACCTGGGGGTGAACATTCGCTCTGCAGTGAGTGTGTGTGATTACTAAGGAGTGCAGAGGACGGGAGTAGGATGACAGCACCTGGGGTTGAGCACTCGCTCTGCAGTGAGTGTGTGTGATTACTAAGAAGTACAGAGGACAGGAGTAGAATGACAGCACCTGGGGTTTGAACCCTCAGTAACTACCTGAGAAGAGAGGTGATGTCTGAGCATGTGCGACCAGGAGTGAGGAGCTCTCAACCCTGGTCGTATCCCCTGGAAACGAGGTGTAAACAATGGATCACTAAGGGAGCAGCTAAAACAAAAACGGTGCAGAATTTTTAATAATAATGAATGGTAAAAATGTTTTTTATTTAATTTGCAAGCTTCTCGCATCAATTTTACTTCGTGGCAAAACCCCTTTAAGTCAAATAGAGAAACCCATATATTGTATAGACTCATTACAGTCTGAATTACAAGGTTTAGTATAATACATTTGTGAGCCTCTTTCATTTTCAATGATATTCTAATTTTTTGAGATGCACTAATAATACTACAGTGTTGATTCAGTGGAAGACAAAAACCCATATAAAGTGAACAGGGCCGGGACGACGGGAGTCACCTCATTGCAGACAGGAAGATAGTGCAAGGAGGTAGGGAGCTGGCTGAATTTTTCATGGGGGACACTAAGGGAGACATGTTTGGAACTAGGTGCATTGAAGTGCATTTTCGTATCTATTTTTCGGTGTATAATGCGCCTGAATGTATGAAAGTGGTTTTTGTGCAACTGTAAATCTAAAGTTCCCCGACCCTCGCCTGTGTGTTTGGCTCATTACAGAACTTAGTCGCATTACTAATGCCCCAAACCTGTATAAAGGCTACAGATAGGCTGGAAATAAGAGAAAAGTCATTAGAATAGCACGTCAGTGAATAGACATTACGGGACTGATCTTGCTTGGAGGACCACAGGTCCCAGCAATACCTGTGCTGTGCTGGCTCTTGCTGTATGTAGAATAAAGGGTGAGAGCAGTAAAAGTACATTTCAAATTTAATATAGTAAAAATTACAAATGTAAAAATCTGAACAACAACATCAGTGGGTTATTTAATGTAATAGAATCTAAAACTAATTTTAATTTTAAATACATTTTATAGGAGATATTTTTATATTATTGGGATATTCTATATTTTAAATTCATTTTAGATGATTACATTTTTCATTAAGTTTAAATAATTTCATTTTATACAGTTTGATAATTATTAGAAATTTATTTTTATTATTGCACTGGTGGAAGATGAGAAATATTGGACATTTTTTCCCTAACAGCAAATCTAGCTCGAATTCGACTCCTCAGGCTCAGATAGAGCACATTGGAATAGGTCTGCCTGTCCGAGCAGTAAGGCTATGTTCACACGATGTACTGCAGCGCGTACAGTACATTGTGTCTTTCGGGAGCTCGCACTTATACGTGCGTACTTCCGCGTCACGGGGGAGGGGGAGGGGTAGTCCGCCGGCCCCATTGACATTCATTGCTCGCGGCGCGTAGGTAATTGACATGTCACTTATCTACCCCCACTTACAATACGATCGTATTGTATGAGCGGGGAGAGGAGGCGTAATCCATAGTTCTCTATGAGAGCTATGGATTACCGTAATTTGGACGCACATCTCGCCCGTATTACACCGCAAATACGCGGCGAAATGCGCGCTGAAATTACCCCGTGTGAACATAGCCTAATGATCCTAGTTTTGCCAACCTGCATTCATATATGTGTCTAATATCATGAGTATGGTGCACCTCCCCCTCCCCCCATGTTAGGCACATTAAAAAGAGTCTTGCAAACAATGCGCATAACACATTCATTTGCCGCGTTAAACATCGTAGCTGCTCACTTTGGCGCATTTTGCCCCAATTTAGGCTAAAAAAAAAATTCCTGCTACCCTCTAATACGGATAGATCAGACTAACACCCCTTGACCATCCGTTTTGTGGCTTTGTGGCCAGTATCTTTCAGGATATTGTAACAAGGGGATTCCGTCATATACTGTGGCAACGACAGAGCAATAGGGGGTCTATAGGGAAAAAGTAGCCCCTTATGCCCTACATTGGCACCGTTTCATTATCAGATATATGTTTTAGGTGCCATAGCATGATCTACTGCAATTTTGATTCAGCATATAAAATATATAAATTTAAATATATTTAAAAAGGCTCATGGGAATTGAACTAGGACTCTCCAGCGCCATCTATAGGGTATAGCATTCCTCAAGTCACATCTAACTAAACCAATCCCATTTACATTGCAAGGCTCAGTAATTTGGATCCAACTTCAGAAACGTTACATCCAATAAGTGATGCTACAAGGGTCCTAGCTAAATTCCCATGAGCCCTTTTTGAATATATTTTCAGAAATCAAGGGCAACATGTATGGACGGGGCTGCGCTAGTAGTCTGGTGTCCTTTTGGCCCAAAAAACTGGCACAGCCCTGTTCTCTAGATTTATAATCAGGCGCACTCCAAAATTAGGCACGTTATGAGGCGCCCTCAGCACTTTGTAATGCACCTGAGATCAGGGGGGCGTGCTGGAGGTGTGTCGCACTACAATCATACGAAGCTACACATTTATATCTTCAGTAATGCAAATCCAGGCACATTACTGCTGGAACAGGTAGAGCACTTTCAAAGTGGTTTACCTGAGCCAGAAGTGTCGCTTTGTAGCTAGAAAGCGCTAAATCTATGCCCCGCAGTAGAACAGGTACATAGATTCAGGGGCATTCTATGTTACTAATGCGCGCAAAAAAAGGTGCCTGGGAGCCGAAAATCATACATGTTGCCCTGAATGCCTATAACTTGTGACGTGATAACTGTGCCCCTTTTGACTCATTTTACAGTCCCACTAGGGGGAGTTCACCCGGCGTTTTAACAGGGCACAATTTCTGGCGACGCAAACAGGTCAGTTTGTGCTGTTAAAATTACTCGCTTGTAAGTGGGTGATTTCAGCGCGAAAGTGCGGCGCATTGACCAGAAGCAGATTTCTGCCGTGTATCCTCTGCATTTTGCAGCGCAAAGAATTTTACAGGCGTAAGTAAAATCATCATTGTCTGAACGAGGACGTTCATTTTACACAGCACTCGAGTGCTGTATGTGACAATTGTTTTAAGCATATTTGAGGCGTGCACTATGGCGCAAATACGCTCCGAAATACATGCTGCAAATACACCCTGTAAACATACCCTTGCAGTAAAGAATGTCCACCTATAGTGATGGGGAGTTGTAGCACCATAAAAGTCTCTTGCTGGAAAACCCTCTAAGGATTTATGCTTTTTAAAGTGAATATTTTAGAAAAAACTCTTTTTTTGGAAGAAATTTCATGATTTGGAGTTGATGTCACAAACTGAAGTAGAAAACCACATAAATCTAATAAAGAAAATAGATATAGGGAAAGAGACCCCACGATAAATAGATAATAAGAACCTAATACGTTAAACAACTAAATTACTGGAATGTAGAAACCTAGGATGAGATATTATATAACTTTTATTTAATGACTCTTAATAAATACCAAAATATAAATTACACTATCAATATCCCTAAACAGTCTAAAGCTGCCTATACAGAATGGGGAGATGGCCCCGATAAGGGCGCCCCCAGTCAGGAACCTAAACTACCAATGCCCTAACAAGATACACAAACCACATTCAATAACACAATCACAAAAAAAGTGCTCAAAAGTTGCAAAACACTACTGACTAATAAAGAATACCTCAAGAAAAATATCAAAAATATTTTTTTTTTGTGATTGTGTTATTGAATGTGGTTTGTGTATCTTGTTAGGGTTAGTTAGGGCATTGGCAGTTTAGGTTCCTGATTGGGGGCGCCCTTATCGGGGCGATCTCCCCATTCTGTATAGGCAGCTTTAGTCTGTTTAGGGATATTGATAGTGTATTTTATATTTAGGTATTTATTAAGAGTCATTAAATAAAAGTTATATTTTATATTGTCCTAGGTTTATACATTCCAGTAGTTTAGCTGTCACAAACTGAAGCACAACTCCATCTAAAGTGGACAATTCAGCAATGCGAGAAAGGATATGGACTCTCTGTGTCACAGCTTCTTGGCATGGGTTGCTCCAAGGCTCTAGGGATAGCTGTTCTTCAATAGGATTCCCTTCAAGAAGGATTGGGCTTGACTCCATGCCAACCTCATGTCAAAGACTTCAGGTTAATATCGGTTGCAGCAAAGACAGAACAGGAAAGTCAAGCGATGCCAAAACCGAACCAAAACAGAGGCAAACATAGCTAAGTGATCGAGCTGAAGCCGTGGCGGGAGGACGAGATTTAGGGCCACAGTCATGAATCAATCAAGATGGCAGATCGAAAACACAACAGTCAATATCTGAAGAGACGAGGCTTGCGAGGAACGATGGGGGGAGAATATTAACCCTATGCCCAATGACATCACCGACGAGAAGAACCGTGCCAACTATGTGGGAGACAAGAGAGTTGGATCGGGAAGTGGTAACTGTCAATCCTCAATCTCCATTGCAGAATTAAAATATTTGGCTGCAGGCCAGAAACAATTTGCAGCAAGTTTTCTATGGAACAAAATAATTTCCTCTTTCAAAGATGTCTCAGTGTGAAGTGGGTAAATTTTTAGAAGCTAAGAAAGAGGATGAGAAATATTTGTTTGAGCCACCCATATACAGTACAGACCAATAGTTTGGACACACTCCTGTCCTCATGGGAGCCAGTTTCTTTGTAGCGCTTGATGGTTTTGGCCACTGCTCTTGGGGACACTTTCAAAGTTTCCCCAATTTTTTCGGACTGACTGACCTTCATTTCTTACAGTAATGATGGCCACTCGTTTTTCTTTACTTAGCTGCTTTTTTCTTGCCATAATAGAAATTCTAACAGTCCATTCAGTAGGACTATCAGCTGTGTATCCACCTGACTTCTGAACAACACAACTGATGGTCCCAACCCCATTTATAAGGCAAGAAATCCCACTTATTAAACCTGACAGGGCGACCTGTGACGTGAAGACCATTTCAGGTGACTACAAGAGAATGCCAAGAGTGTGCAAAGCAGTAATCAAAGCAAGAGGTGGCTACTTTAAAGAACCTAGAATATAAGACAGATTTTCAGTTGTTTCACACTTTTTGGTTAAGTATATAATTCCACATGTGTTACTTCATAGTTTTGATGCTTCAGTGTGAATCTACAATTTTTATAGTCATGAAAATACAGAAAACTGTTGGAATGAGAAGGTGTGTCCAAACTTTTGGTCTGTACTGTATATCGAGCCAGTTGCTTCTAACCACTGTATCAGTAGTACACAGAGAAGAGGGGTCTTTACCCAAATCAAAATGGAACCCACTGGATGATAGGCTTTCTTCCCCAAGGTGGGTTGCACTGTATGGTCAGACAAAACAGCAACATGTATAGAAGTAATTTAGAGGTATGGTATGCTTTGAGTCATTTGTATGACTTTACTCCCAACATTGACATCCTCAAATGGGCAGAAGCCACCAATGTTGAAGCCATTCTCTTGAAGACACAACTACTCTGTGCAGGAGATATCTCCAAAAGAGAGAGTTATTGTCTGTCCAGGATTGTGCTATATGGTAAGCTCAAACTTGGTCACCAAAAATGAGGTATGAGGAGTCCCTGAGCAAGACCCCTGAAGCTGCCATATTGATCACAACCAGTGGTCTACTCTAGCCTCTGACCACATCACCCACCAAGCTGCCCTCAAAGACAAGAGGAGACGGAACAAAAATCTGTGGTAGTGCAGTAACAAATTCAGAACATACGTTCCCCGGCAATTGTTGTGGTTGGATCTACCTATCCCGAATTGGACTCGCCAGCCACCAGCGAGCCTGCAGTAGACGTGGACAGCTCCCTACCTAAATCTTCATCCATGAAGCCAAGTTGTGCATCATAATGAATTTCATGAGCTGAAGGCAATTGCCTTTTCATGTCTTATCCATCCAATGAATATGCAACCTACAACCCATCATCAGGATACAATATGGAGGAGAAATGAGCAGTGGCTTCATTACTACTTTGACATTAAAATTTGGGACTCCTGCCAAAGGGAACAGATTTGTAGTTTGTTGACACCACAAACAAACGTCTAGTGGATACATCTTAGCAACAATTCTTTCATTTATTAAGTATCAAAAACATAACCAACTAAGACCGTTACAGAAGGTTACTTGCGTTTCCGTGATAGAGCGTGTGTGGCCGACAGTCCTGATAAGTCCATCAGTAAGGTATATTCATGCCTCCCTCGGCATAGCGTCTCCAGCGTCTCTTGCTTGGAGCTAGCAAGCAGACAGGCGGGCATCTACCGCGCACGCGCGACATTTCGGGAGAATCCCTCCCCCTTTCTCAAGCACGTACTACGGACCTTCATATCCTGCTGTTATACACATATGTAAGTAACCACCATTAAAGATACAAAAAAAAAAATCTTTTTTTTTTTTTTTTTTTTTAGTTTGTTGACACCTACAGACCACATTATGGATATCTGGAGGCACCAATGAAGAAGAGCTTGGAGAAGGAAGATGCCTGAGTATCTATCACTTAGAGAGTAGTTTTTAGATACCTATAGACCACATTATGGATATCTTAAGGCACAGTGGAGAGGAGCTTGGAGAAGGGAGGATAGCTGAGTAGAGATGACCAAATCCATACGTTCTGGCCTTACTCTGCTGATCCATAGATTGGTAAAAATAACGCAATACAATCACCACTAGAATGAACCTAAAAAGAATTACACCCACACACAGAGTAGAGGGGTCTTTACCCGCCAGGTCATAGGCTTCCTTCCCCGAGGTGGGTTGCACTGTATGGTCAGACCAAACAGCAACATGTATAATAGTAATTTAGAGGTATGGTATGCTTTGAGTCATTTGTATGACTTCACTCCCAACACTGACATCCTCAAATGGGCGGAAGTCACCAATGTTGAAGCCATTCTCTTGAAGACACAACTACTCTGTGCAGGAGATATCTCCAGAAGAGAGAGTCATTGTCTGTCCAAGGTTCGGCTATATGGTAAGTTCAGACGTGGTCACCAAAAATGAGGTATGAGGAGTCTCTGAGCAAGACCCCTGAAGCTGCCATATTGATCACAACCAGTGGTCTACTCTAGCCTCTGACCACATAACCCACCAAGCTGCCCTCGAAGACAAGAGGAGATGGAAAAAACAAATCTGTGATATTGCAGTAACAAATTCAGAACATACGTTCCCCGGCAATTGTTGTGGTTGGATCTACCTATCCTGAATTGAGATGGACAGTCCCCTACCTAAATCTTCATCCATAAAGCCAAATCCTGCATCATGATGAATTTCATGACCTGAAGGCAATCACTTTTTCATGTCTTATCCATCCAATGAATATGCAACCGACAACCCATCCTCAGGATATAATATGGAGAAGAAATGACCAGTGGCTTACTACTTTGACATTACTACATTACTACATTACTATATTGACATTAAAATTTGGGACTCTTGCCAAAAGGAACAGATTGGTAGTTTGTTGACACCTACAGACCACCTTACGGATTTCCAGATGGACCCATAAAGTTTGGAGAAGCGAGGATGTTTGAGTATCTATGACAGAGATTATTTCAGAGATGTATGAATCAAATCTGGCCTTATTCTGCTAATCCATAGATTGGTATTTCGCTGACACCTTCAGCCCATTTATGGATATTTGGAAGCACCAATGAAGAGGAGCTAGGAGAAGGGAGGATGCCTGAGTATCTATCCCTTACAGAGTAGTTTTTAGATACCTACAGACAACATTATGGATATCTGGAGGCACCAAAGAAGAGGATCTTGAGTATCTATCACTGAGAGAGCATTTCAGAGATGAACAAATTCAATCCATATGTTCTGACCTTACCCTGCTGAGCCATAGATTGGTAGTTTGTTGACACCTACAGACCACATTATGGATATCTAGATGCACCAATGAAGAGGAGCTTGGAGAAGCGAGGAAGCCTGAAGATCTATCACTTAGAGAGTACTTTTTAGATACCTACAGACCACATTATGGATATCTGGAGGTATCAATGAAGAGGAGCTTGGAGAAGCGAGGAAGCCTGAAGATCTATCACTTAGAGAGTAGTTTTCTTTACACCTACAGACCAAATTTGGGATATCTGGAGGCACTAATGAAGGTGAGGTTGGAGAAGGGAGGACGCCTGAGTAGCTATCACTTAGAGAGTATTTCAGAGCCGAACAACTGAAATCCATATGTTATGGCCTCACTATGCTCTGCCGTCTGGATGTAGTCCTTCAGACCACACTGTGGATATCTGGAGCCCTAATGGAGAGGAGCTTGGAGAAGGGAGGATGCCTGAGTATCAATCACTCAGTATTTTAGAGATGAACATATTCGTACATTCTGGTCTTACTCTGCTGATCCACTAGAATGAAACTCAAAATATCTTTTTGGCCCAAAGAATAAAAAAGGGCAATTTAATATAAACCAAAGCTGAGTTTGCTGTAATTAATGTGTTTGTTCAGGCTTTTTTTTTCTGTACACCCCCCTATGAAATTCTATTACAAATGGACAAAATCTGCAATGAGAGATCCCGAGATGATGGGGAGGAGGCGGGAAAACTTGATAAAATAACACGCAAACCAATGCAGAAAATGAAAGGCAAAAAACTTGGAGCTTAATAGAGGCGAGTTAATACAGCTGTCAAGTTAGTTCTTTCGAGAGAATGAATAGGCGGCATGCTGGTGGTTGGGGGTATCAGGCTCATCAATTCTACTTGTTTTGTTCCATATCTCAATAACACTATAATTGCTGCATTCAGTTTATGAACATTCGCAGCTGCCAGAAATCCCAATACCAGAATTCATTAGTGGCCCTTTTTTTACCCCTCCACACTCGTTCCCAGTTAAAAATGTGATCAAAATAGCTTTCAAAGCAGCTCTTCCTCTCCCTCTCGCAGAGCAAAGGGAGCACACGTACAGGTGGAAATATTCTGCTTAAAGTTTTATAGGCTAGACACACTTCACACGAGAGCAGAAGATCAGAGCTGCTGCCGACCTAACCAGAAATATATCGCACTAGGTAAAAAATTTATTGCAAGAAAATTATCCTTTTTTTTATTTGCTTAAAATCCAAGGGGGTCAAATGTCATGAAAACCTAGGCCATAGAAAATCATCGTGGAACCTACCTGATCCTAGATAAGGAAAAAATGCTTTTATTATAGTCTATGTCTTCCTGTGCAAGGGTATGTGTACCAAAGAGGCAGGGATGGGGCTTCTGGAGAAAGAGGAGCCAATACAAGTTGGTTATAACGAATGGTGGTGGATGTGGTCTCCACAGGTTTCACTGGCTAACCAAGGGTATGTGTATCAAAGAGGCAGGGATGGGGCTCCTGGAGAAAGAGGAGCCAAAACAAGTTTGTTATAACGAATGGTGGTGGATGTGGTCTCCACAGGTTTCACCGGCTAACCAAGGGTATGTGACCAAAGAGGCAGGGATGGGGCTCCTGGAGAAAGAGGAGCCAATACAAGTTGGTTATAACTAATGGTGGTGGATGTGGTCTCCACAGGTTTTACCGGCTAACCAAGGGTATGTAACCAAAGAGGCATGGGTGGGACTCCTGGAGAAAGAGGAGCCAATACAAGTTGGTTATAACTAATGGTGGTGGATGTGGTCTCCACAGGTTTCACCGGCTAACAAAGTGCCATCAAAATGGGATGGTGGCACCAATGCCTTCTGTTGTGTATTGTGAGCTGTAATGAGCTACGGCTCAGCTTGTCCCCACCGCCGCTGGTGCGGCTCAATACCATCTTGTCTCACTGTGCGGCTCTCTGTCCCCTGGTGTGACCATGTCAGGAGCAGTTTCCTAGGGCTTGTGGTGGCTCTCGGGATTTAAAGGGCCAGTGAGTTCTACTTCTCTTTTCCTTAGCCTATGGTATGCCACAATTGCTTATTTACAGGAGCTCCTCCCACACCTCTGGGCATTATCCTGCACTGAAAGGGTTTCTTCTATGTGCTGTTTCTTAGTTCTGACCCACGGCTTGTTTCTGATCTCTCTGTTTGTCCGCTGCCTGTCCTGACCTTCTGCTTGTGAACTGACTGTGAAAGTACTCCGCCTGCCCTGACCTTCTATTTGTGAAGTGACTGTGAAAGTACTCTGCCTGTCCTGACCTTCTGCTTGTGACTGTACTCTGCCTGTCCTGACCTTCTGCTTGTGAAGTGACTGTGAAAGTACTCCGCCTGTCCTGACCTTCTATTTGTGAAGTGACTGTGAAAGTACTCCGCCTGTCCTGACCTTCTGATTGTGAAGTGAATGTGAAAGTACTCCGCCTGTCCTGACCTTCTGCTTGTGACTGTACTCTGCCTGTCCTGACCTTCTGCTTGTGACTGTACTCTGCCTGTCCTGACCTTCTGCTTGTGACTGTACTCTGCCTGTCCTGACCTTCTGCTTGTGACTGTACTCTGCCTGTCCTGACCTTCTGCTTGTGAACTGAATGTGAATGTACTCCGACTGTCCTGACCTTCTGCTTATGAACTGAATGTGAATGTACTCCGCCTGTCCTGACCTCCTGCTTATGAACTGAATGTGAATGTACTCCACCTGTCCTGAGCTCCTGCTTATGAACTGAATGTGAATGTACTCCACCTGTCCTGACCTCCTGCTTATGAACTGAATGTGAATGTACTCCGCATGTCCTGACCTTCTGCTTATGAACTGAATGTGAATGTACTCCACCTGTCCTGAGCTCCTGCTTATGAAAACTGATGTAAACCTTCTATCTACCTTCTGCTTAGAACGAAGTGAATTACCCGCCTGTTCTGCCTCGCTTATGAACTGCGTAATACTGCCTGTCCTGACCTTCTGCTTCTGACCAAACTGCACCTTCTATCTACTCCTCCCATACCATACCATACCACGCATAAGCACGTCGGGGGTAGTGACCTGTGAGTTCCCTTACAGATCCCATAAAAGGTTAAATTTTAAAAAAAACAATTTCAAAAACCCCTGGATCCACCTGCAATGAAAATCCTGCCTGGCCTCCCATACTCTACCAGATAAGCACGTTCGGGTTGATACCTGTGAGTATACCTTACAGATCCCATAAACAAGGGGTTAAAGGGTGTAAAAAAAAACTCTTCAAAACCCAGTGGATCCACCTGCTATGAAATCTGCTTATACCTGCTAAAAGTATTCATCTGTCCCTACTTTTGTAAACCCAAATGCACATGTAGGGGATTTACCTGTCGTTTTTTTGGGGATTATTGTGCTTTTTATAACTGCTATAAGTACGTGCATCCCCCATTTTGTGGCTATAACCAGCTATCACTTTTTATAACGCTGTATAGATACACATATGACACTATTGGAAGATTGCGGAATTCTTCACCTGTACCTATACCTCTTCTCATCTTTCTATACCCTATCTACGTTGGAGATATCTTTATTAATCCTCTACTGCTTTAGAGATTTAGGGTATCTGTTAGGGACCACTAGAACCCACCATTGCAGGGTCGCCCTTATCGGGGCGGGTTCTCTGTATTAGGTAGATTATAGGTATTGTTATAGGGACATGATAGGTTAAGCTCCTCTCATTGCCATTTGGCTAGCTGTCCCAAATTATTTTCTTTCCCGTTTGGGTGTTTTCACTGTGGATTTTGATAAAGTTTTTTAAATAATTTTGATTAAAAGCTATATTTTAAAGGAATTGTTCTTTTTGGTTAGTAATTCTGACTACGAAAGTACTCAATCTGTCCTGACCTTCTGCTCATGTCCAAACTGCACCTTGTGTCTACTCCTCCGTCTGTTGGCTGTAATGACCTGTGCATTCCCTGTAGTGAAGTACAGATCCCTTGTACAAGAGGTTAAAGGGTGAAAACCAGGGGACTCCTCAGACTCCCCTCCTTGGTGTGACTCTATACCGAAACTCGTCAAAATCCAGTGGATCCACCTGCCCTGACCTTCTGCCTGTGACCTGAATACGAAAGTACCAGAGGCATAACTTGAAGCTACTGGGCCCCAATGCAAAATGTTAAATCAGGCCTCCCAACTATTATGTGCTAATTATAAAACTGGTGTCTTCCAATGTGGCAGAAGGGCTTTTGGGCCCCCTCATGCTTCAGGGCCCGGTAGTAACTGCTCCCTCTGCAGCCCCTATAGCTACGCCCCTCGAAAGTACTCCATTTGTCCTGACCTTCTGCTCATGTCCCAACTGCACCTTCTGTCTACTCCTGCCATACCATCCTCCATTACCACGTGTGAATCTCTTGGAGGTAGGAACCTTGGAGTTCCCTGCCTCTAAGTCCAGATCCCTTGTAAAAATGGCTAAAGGGGTAAAACCAGTTTACTCCTTAGACTCCATATCTTGGCGTGGCTCAATGCCAAAACTCAACAAAACCCAGTGGATCCACCTCCTGACTCCGGTGAATGGTGACCTTAGGAATGTGATAGTGTCAATGGGCCTAATTTTTGTCTTTGTTATGAGGCCTCCATTCTTTGCCATTGCTCTTGTTCCCTCCATATATCCAGGAGTCTAAGACAAGTGCTTTACAGTTCATCCAGCTGTGAGTAAAAGTACACATCCCTGGAAGCATGCATATTTTATGCTGCCATTTCCAGCAACCATGCAGTGTTGCCAGCAGGAAAAGTGTCACATGAAAGGGCCTCTCGGTGACTCCAGACCTGCAGAAGAATCACCGGAAAGGTTGTATGTTATAATTGTTTGACTTCTTATCACTTATTATGTTTTCGCACCACGCTTCCCCTTCCATCTCTGAGAGAGGTCTAGTTGAGTTTAGCATGCAGAATTAACTCCCATGTTTTTGCCTAAATTTTGGGTTGAAAATTAGTAAAAAAAAAATATTTATACAATTTGTATTATCCAACTCAAGTCATTTGATATCCCAAACTTAGAAACACATTAGAAACACCCTGGGCCCACTGTGTATTTGCAAGTCTGTGTTAGGGGGATTGCACAGCTCAGGAAGCCCACCTGTGGAGGTCATATGTATGTGGTGACCCCCTTGGCTATATAGATGGAACACTTGCTCATATGAAAGGCTTTACCTAACTGTCTGTCGGACTGTTAACTGGCCCAACAGTGAGACTGGCTCACATAGTGTTCTTGAGTGCGCCTACCAGTGGAGCTGATTCTAGGGGCCCAACAGTGGAGTTGAGTATGGGCAACTAGTGAAAGTTGATTCTTGGGCGCCAACTCGTGAGTGATTCTAGAGGCCAACAGTGGAGATATGGTCATGGGGTGCACCCAGTGGAGTTGATTCTTGGGGCCCACCAGTGGAGTTGATTCTGGGACCACAGATGGAGAGTTGATTCTTGGGGCCCACCAGTTGAGTTGATTCTTGGGGCCACCAGTGGAGATGATTCTTGGGGCCCACCAGTGGAGATGATTCTTGGGGCCCACCAGTGGAGTTGGTTCTTGGAGGCCACCAGAGCATTTGATTCTGGAGCCCACCAGCGCAGTTTATTCTGGAGCCCACCAGTGGAGTTGGTTGTTGGGACCCATCAGTGGAGTTAATTCTTGAGGCTCACCAGTGGAGCAGATTCTTGGGGACCACCAGTGGAGTTGATTACTGGGGCCCACCAGTGGAGTTGATTCCTGGGGCCCACCAGTGGAGTTGATTCTTTGGGCTCACCCTACAGTTACTGCACAGGACTCTTGCACTTCGCCTCTTGCTTCCTGTCCCTCTTTTTCTGCATTTCTGGACGCACATAAGGTTGAATTGCACAAGGGCCCTACAGGGGTTTCCCTTGCTCCCAATCTGGCCAGCCAAAGTTTGACTGCTATCCTTTAAAGATGCTAAGACTGCCACAGACATGTTCCATACAGTAATGTCTATACAAATGGATTTAGAAAAATTCATGTATGTGAGCTGTCATCCAATCGAAGAACAGTTCCTTCGAAGTGGGAAATCATACTCCAGACATACCCCACCTCTAAGACTCTAAGGCAGGGCCCAGGGTGGTTGAGAAGGGACAGGCCCTGCCATGGTGCAGATAATCAATGCATGTGGAAAGATAAGCCTATAACTAGTGAAAGCAAAAGTAAACTAGAGCCTGGGGATCATTGGGGTTTTCACCAACTCACCATACGCTCATGGGAACCCCGGCCAGCTGCCTGGTGATCATAGCCAGCACCGTCCATCAGCTTGGCCAACAATGGCATAGGATTGCCCTAGTCAACAACTGCTTGCGATTTACTCAATTTCAATTTTTTACATTTTTTACCTACAACGTTAGATCTAGACGCGATATTTATCCATAGGAACAAACTGGAAGTGGATCAAGTGTACGATGGATGTTATGTGGTCGGCGCAAATAGGTTTAAGCTTCAACAAGGGAATAGCTCCGAGCGGTTACCATACGCTGTGTATTGTGTTACCAGCCACACGCTGGCAAGTCTGTATACAATGTCACATGTGACTACACCAGAAAGATATTAGACAACAGATTGCAAAAAAGATGTCCCAGCGTCTTCATGTAACGATGCAGCGGAATTTGTAATAAGCATTTTTGGCTTTTTTGCCATTCTGTAACCTAGAGGAAGGCGAAATTGCCAATGTCACGTAGTCTTGATATGTAGCATCGCTTATGGGCACCACACTGAGGTTTTTACATAGTTAGTACGGTTGAAAAAAAGACACGTGTCCATCAAGTTCAACCAAGGGTGGGTAAAATGTGGGTGAAGGGAGAGAGACAAGGATTTCAAGCCCCGCCCTCCCCACTGGTGAATGCCCTGAAACCCACAAGGCAAGAACCAATCTGCTCCAGTGGAGACCCCCATCTCTGACCCCAGGGCTGTCACCAGCCAGGATCCAGAATTTTACATGGCTACGTACGTATTTATATTCTTTAGTTCCAGGTAGGTATCTAAGCCTTTCTTAAAACCCTCACCTGTTCCTGCTGTGACCAGCTCCTCAGGCGGCTATTCCACAGATTTACAGTTCTTACAGTGAAGAACGCTTTTCTCCTTTGGAGACTGAATCCTTTTTTCTGTAGTCGAAGGGAATGTCCCCTTGTCTTTTGAGGGGACTTTATATGAAGTAATTTTTCCCCATACTTTTTGTAGGGACCATTTATATTTTTATATAAATTAATCTTGTCCCCCTGAAACCGTCTTTTCTCAAGACTAAATAAGTTCAATTCTACTAACCTCTCCTCATAACTAAGGTGCTCCATTCCTCTTATAAGTTTGGTTGCTCCACCACCTTATTAGTTTGCTTGCTCGTCTTTGCACTCTCTCTAGCTCCATTACATCTCTTCTATAAACTGGGGCCCAGAACTGAACAGCATATTCTAAGTGAGGCCGCACCAATGCTTTATACAGCGGTAGAATTACATCCTTTTCCCCCGAGTCCAGGCCTCTTTTCATACACGGCAATATTTTACTTGCCTTAGAGGCAGCTGATTGGCACTGCATGCTGCGCTGTAATCTATGATCTACAAGAACGCCCAGATCCTTCTCAACAAGTGATTCTTCCAGTTTTTCCCCCCATAGGACCTATGTTGCTGCAGATTATTTCTACCCAGATGCTGAACCTTACATTTATTCACACTGAACCCCATTTGCCAAGTGGATGCCCAAGCACTCAGTGTGTCCAGGCCTGCTTGCAATTTTTGAGCATCTTCCATTGATTGCACTACCCTGCATAGCTTGGTGTCATCTGCAAAAATAGAAACCGTGCTATTGATCCCTTCCACTATATCATTAATATAGTGTAGGTGCTTGGGTCATTATAGCTATAATATCACAACCAGTTGTCAATGAATAGGCTGCAATATCAGGGGCAGTGCCTATCAAGTGATGGAAACCAACCGCAGGGCATGGCTCGTCTCTTGTTTTCTCTCTATTGCCATATAACGTCACCATCTATACATAAAGGGGTCCTTACCCCGGGGCTGTCTTAACTATTGACAAGGGACCCCCACGAGCATAGGGCCCCAGGGGATTGGAGGTTTGTTCTAGGAATCCAGGTCACAGGCTCTTGATACCTTGGTCAGAGTTACATAGCATAGCAAAGCTACATAGCCTGCAAGGGCGAAAAAAGACAAGACGTCCATCCAGTTCAGCCCCATTTGTTAATTTAATTGTTTGCAAACAGTTAAAGGGGTGGTCTACTATGGAATATATGAACAAATTTGAGGTTCTTAGTGCACATTTTTTATCTAAACTGTAAATGTCCACCTACCGCGGCAAGGTGACCTCAATTCAGGTGGGAACCAAACCTACATTGCTTACCTCTCTTTGGTGTCTTTTTCAGATTTCCACATTTCAGGGTGAAAAGGTTCCAGCTATAACCTGTTTGACTGTTTGCATGGGGAAGAGCCTGGCCCCCATCTTGATTTTCGCACTCCACCCACCTGCACAGGCTTTTTAATCAGATCAGGTTTATAGCTGAAACCTTCTAAGGGTATGTTCACACGGCTTATTTTTGCGCTTAATACACGGCGAGACGCGCTGCAATGACGGTAACACATAGCTCTCATACAGAACTATGGATTACGCCTCGTCCTCCCCGCGCATACAATACGATCGTATTGTACACGCGGGGAGATAAGTGACATGAATAATGCATGTCAATGGGGCCGACCGCCCACTCCACACCCCCCGGAGCACGAGCTCCCAAAACACACGATGTATTGCGGCGCGTACTGTACGCGACACAATACATCGTGTGAACATACCCCAACCCTGAAAAGTGGAGGACTGAATACACACCAAAGGAGGTAGCATGTGTGTAGGTTCCCACCTGAAATGGGGTCACCTTGCCGCGGTAGGTGGGCATTTACAGTTTTGATCAAAAATGTGCACTAAGAATCTCACATTTTTTCCATACTTTTTTCTACTATATATTCCATAGTAGCATAAATGCTTTTCCAAAAAATTCTTATGTCCTCTTTGATCGTTTTTAGTGCCTATAGAGTGCTGCTGATTTTGTATTGTGTTTGCATGTTGTAGTGTCTATAGAGTGCTGCTGATATTGTATTGTGTTTGCATGTTGTAGTGTCTATAGAGTACTGCTGATATTGTATTGTGTTTGCATGTTTTAGTTGCCTTTAGGATTCTGCGATATTATATTGTTTTTTGCATGTTTTCAGTGCCTATAGAGTGCTGCTGATATTGTATTGTGTTTGCATGTTTAAGTGCCTATAAGGGCGCTATATTTGTATTGTTTTTGCTTTTTTTTAAAGACCCTATAGAGTGCTGCTGATAATTGAAATTGTGTTTGCATGTTTTAGTGCCTATAAGTGCTGCTGATCTTGTATTGTGTTTGCATGTTTTAGTGCCTATAGAGTGCTGCTGATATTGTATTGTATTTGCATGTTTTAGTGCCTATAGAGTGCTGCTGATATTATATTGTGTTTGCATGTTTCAGTGCCTATAGAGTGCTGCTGATACTGTATTGTGTTTGCATGTTTTAGTGTCTATAGAATGCTGCTGATATTGTACTGTGTTTGCATGTTTTAGTGTCTATAGAATGCTGTTTGATATTGATTGTGTTTGCATGTTTTAGTGCCCAAATAAGTGCTGCTGAATTGTATTGTGTTTGCATGTTTCAGTGCCTATAGAGTGCGCTGATACTGAATTTGTTTGCATTTTTTAAAGTGCCTATACAGTGCTGTTTGATATTGTATTGTGTTTGCATGTTTAGTCCCTATAGAATGCTGCTGATATTGAAATTGTATTTGCATGTTTAAGTGCCTATATAGATGATGCTGATATTATATTGTGTTTGCATGTTTTCAGTCCCCTATAGAGTGCGCTGATACTGTATTGTGTTTGCACGGTTTTAGTGCCCTATAGAACTGCTAAAATTTTGTACTGTGTTTGCATGTTTTAGTGTCTATAGAGTACTGCTGATATTATATTGTTTGCATGTATCAGTGCCTATAGAGTGCTGCTGATATTATATAGTGTTTGCAATTTTTTTAGTGCCAAAGATTGCTGCTGATATTGTATTTGTGTTTGCATGTTTTAGTGCCTAAGAGTGCTGCTGATTTTGGGTATTGTGTTTGCATGTTTTAGTGCCTATAGAGTGCTGGTTATATTGTATTGTGTTTGCATGTTTTAGTGCCTATAGAGTGCTGCTGATGTTGTATGGTGTTTGCATAGATTTTGACTGCCACAACAGTGTGCATCTATACATTTAGTCTCAAAACAGATGTGCTGACCAGATTTTGTTTTTTGACTAATTTTGGATTATGGGTGCTTTCTGCCGTAGAACAGTATTATAATGCTTTTTTTTCTAATTTTTTGGTCGGATTTTGGATTTGAAATCTGAGCGGTGTAGACCACAACTCAGATTTCCTACTGAGATCTATGGGGATAATTTACAGTCAGATTTTTGCAGATTCTAAATACCGAATAAGCTTTCAAATCCGACTGTAGGCCAGTGCCGTGTAGACATAGCCTTAGTGTCATGGCCTGGAGTGATGCTGTGTGCATGGTCAGGACTCCATGCACTGCTTTGCATAGGGGCCCAAAATGTTGTTAAGACAGCCCTGCCTTATCTATTATATTAGATATAGACAGCCAAAGCAATTCTTTCATTACTGCACATCAGTCTCACCTTGAATACATATACTGTATTAGCATCATCATGTAAGAATTTTCTGTAAAATATGCACTTACCCTGTGAGCACGACGACAAAGTCCATGACATTCCAGCCGTTGCGGAGGTACGAGCCTTTATGAAACACAAAGCCTAAGGCGATGATCTTGATGCCAGCTTCAAAACAGAAGATGCCAATGAAATATGGTTCTGTATCATCCTGCAAGGAAGAAACTTGGATTAATGCGGTCATAATCAAGGACCCAGTGCAATATGTAAAGGTGCCACAATCACAAGATGAGGTGCTAAGGTGCATGACATAATCAGTAAAGTATCCACCATCATGGCCAAAACCACAGTGAGAACGGCCCGTTAGAAGACCAGCGGAGGAGCTGAGTAGCTTGATATATTGTTCTGTACGAAAAAATGCAGTCATTTATCCATTGTTATTATTTATATAATCCTCATTTATTAATTATTATTCATATATTCTTCTTTTCTTTGGAAAGACTCAATAGACATTGTAACTTATTTATTCGGGTAGGGTCCTCTCTCCCTCTGTCGTGCCAATTGTCATTACCCCTTAATCACTGTACCGTTGACATTATTAATGTATGTAACCCCCTCGAATGTACAGCGCCCTGGAATCAATGGCGCTTTAAAATAAATAATAATAATAATTAAATTTACTGCTTATTCTGGGTTAAAGAGTCCAGTGGGTGGTCTTATCAGTGATTGACAGGTATCTCATGCCAGGAAGGCCGTCAGTCACTGACAACTCCACCCACTGGACTCTTAATCTGGAACTAACTAAACTGTTGTCCTTTATATTATATAGCACCGCCTTGTTAAAAACAACTTATCCCACACGTTTCGAACAGATGTTCTTAGGGTATGTGCATACGATATACTGCGGCACGTACAGGACATCGTGTCTTTCAGGAGCTCGCGCGAATACGCGCGCACTCCCGCGGCGCGGGTGTCCGGCAGACCGGCGGCCCCATTGACATGCATTACTCGTATTCGCCGTGAATAATTGACATGTCACATCTCCCCGCGTGTGCAATACGATCATATTGTACGTGCAGGGGGTACTATGGATTGCCATAATTTCAGCGCGCATCTCGCCCGTATTAGAGCGCAAATACGCGGCGAAATGCGCGCCGAAATTAAACCCCTGTGAACATTCCCTTTTTTTTCTCGGTTGCCCCCTACCGGAGATCTGATTGCCATTTTAAAAACCCGTGGGTTGGGGGAATTTTACAAAGAAAGTAAACTGATCCTGACTAGCAGTAAAGATTTGATCCGCTTCAGTATTGATCGTATGCCTCAATGAACTCCCATCATCCGGTTCCGGATGACTCTATGCCAATCAGTACCATGGCTATGATGCAGGTGCAAGGCAGCGAGTGATTGTTCAGCATAAGTCGCTACCACCTGCATACATATAATGCAACTACATAATATTAATAATATATAAAAAATATATTTTTAATATAAATAATCAGCAGATTGGCATCGTGGGTAATGGGCTAAGCCTACTTTTTCTATAAGCTTCTGTCACATTCAGAATATTTGCGAGGTCAGAATGATGGGTTCTGACGCTAATGAGCGTGTTTGCATCCCGGCCATAGTGCTGAGCGTCCCCTGAAATTAACGACGCTGAGTCACAGGATCTGAGCCGTCGCCTCCCCCTTCATTTCGCGGAGGTATTTATAGCCTTTCATTTTTAAGAATGGGAGTAAAGGAGAAAACGATCATTGGCGCTCTCTTTATATAGACTCTTGGTATAAAAATAGGTCTAAAGGATCAGTGGAGCCGGCCTAAGACCAAAGGTTTCTGGGTTCCAGCAAAACTGGTTGGGTTTTTACCCGTCCCATCCCGATTTTTTTCCAAAAATTTTAAATGGGGTTTAGGGGCCGCTTATCTCTTAAATTCTCTATTGGGTTTGACAGTGTTAAGGATAGCCGCTTATCTCTTATATTCTCTATTGGGTTTGCTAGTGTTTAGGATAGCCACTTATTTATATTATCCATTGGGTGGGCCAGTGTTAAGGATAGCTGCTTATCCTAATTCTCTTTTGGGGTTTCCCCAGTGTTTAAAATACCGTTTTCACTTATATTCCAAATTTGGTTTACAGTTTAAGGGGAAAACCGCTTATTTTCTCTATTGGGTTTATCAGTGTTAAGGATAGCCGCTTATCTCTTATATTCTCTATTGGGCTTGACAGTGTTAAGGATAGACGCTTATCTCTTGTATTCTCTATTGGGTTTGACAGTGTTAAGGATATCCGCTTATCTCTTATATTCTCTATTGGGTTTATCAGTGTTAAGGATAGCCGCTTATCTCTTATATTTTCTATTGGGTTTGACAGCGCTAAGGATAGCCGCTTATTTTCTCTATTGGGTTTAACAGTATTAAGGATAGACGCTTATCCTTAAAATTCCAAATTGGGTTTTTACGGGGTTAAAGGGTAGCCCTATCTCTTATATTCTCTATTGGGTTTATCAGTGTTAAGGATAGCCACTTATTTTCTCTATTGGGTTTAACAGTATTAAGGATAGCCGCTTATCTCTTTATTCCTATTTGGGTTTTGACGGGGTTAAGGAACCCTATCTCTTTATTTTTCTATGGGGTTTTAAAAGGTGAAGGAAGCCCCTTACCTTTTATTCTCTATTGGGTTTATCAGTGTTAAGGATAGCTGCTTATCTCTTACATTCTCTATGGGGTTTGACAGCGCTAAGAATAGCTGCTTATTTTCTCCATTGGGTTTGCCAGTGTTAAGGATAGCCGCTTATCTCTTATGTTCTCTAATGGGTTTAACAGTATTAAGGATAGCCGCTTATCTCTTATATTCTCTAATGGGTTTGACAGTGTAAAGGATAGCCGCTTATCTCTTATATTCTGTATTGAGTTTGACAGGTGTTAAGGATAGCTGCTTATCGCTATTTTTCTCCATTGGTTTTGCCAGTGTTAAGGATAGCCGCTTATCTCTTATATTCTCTATTGGGTTTCAAAGTGTTAAGGATAGCCGCTTATCTCTTATATTCTCTATTGGGGTTTGACAGTTTAAAAGGGTAGACCTTTTCTCTGTATTCTCTATTGGGTTTGACCGTGTTAAAAGGGGTAGCCCTTATCCTTATATTCTCTATGGGTTTATCAGTTAAAGGGTAAACCCTTACTCTATTTTTCTATTGGGTTTGACAGGCCAAGTACCCTTAATTTCTCTATTGGGTTTAAACCGAAAATTTGGAAGCCCTTATCCTTATATTCTCTATTGGGTTTTGACGTGTTAAGATACCGCTTACTCTTATAATCTCTTTGGGTTTATCATTTTAAGGATACCACTTATTTTTTTCTATTTGGGGTTTAAAAAGTATTTAAAGGGTACCGTTTTATCTTTATATTCTCTATTGGGTTTTTACGTTTTTAAGATAGCCGCTTACCTTATATTTTCTTTTTGGTTTTTTTTAGGGTGTTTAAAAAAATTAGCCCCTTACTCTTAAATTCCTATTTGGTTTTTTCAGGTTAAGGGGTAGCTGCTTAAAAAACTCTTTACTTCTTATGGGGTTTGAAAAAAGCGCTAAAATAAATTTTTTTATTTTCTCCATTGGGTTTTTCCAGTGTTAAGGATAGCCCTTATTTTATTTCCCCCCCCCCCTCCTAATGGTTTAACAGTATTTAAAGGATACCCTTATCCTTTTTATTCTCTTGTGTTTGACATTTAAGGTACCGTTTTCCTTATATTCGAAATTGATTTTGACAGGGGGTTAAGGATAGCTGCTTATCGCTATATTCCCATTTGGGTTTTTTTCCCGTGTTAAGGAAACCCCTTATCTCTTATATTCTCTATTGGGTTTCAAAGTGTTAAGGATAGCCGCTTATCTCTTATATTCTCTATTGGGATTGATAGTGTTAAGGAAACCGGTTTAAATTTTTCAGTTGAATTCTCCATTGGGTTTGATATGTTAAAGGATACCCGGGCTTTTTTCGTTTTAAATTTCTCCTTGGGTTTGATAGTGAAAAGGGATAGCTTCTATTTTTTTAAATTTTTTTTCTTTTGGGGTTTTGACCGGGGTTAAGGATAGCCGCTTATCTTTTAAAATTTCTCTTTTTGGGTTTGACCATTTTTAAGGGATAGCCGCTTATCATTATATTCTCTAAAGGGTTTTTTGCCCGTGTAAAGGATAGCAAATTATCGCCCCAAGCTCCCAAATCAGTTAATACAACAGGGCCCTTCATGCTTTGGCGGTTTTTGGGTCCAAAACCCCCAAATTTTGGGCCCCCTTTCCTGAAAACTGTCTAAGCTTTAAAACTGTTTTTGTTGCCCCCAAAGAAACCTTTTCGACCCCAAATAGCAACCAGCAGACGCAAAGCAACCAGAGCTCATAGCAACCAAGTTCAAAGAAACCCAATCAGAGCCCATAAAAAACCCAAATAAAAAACCCCCAGCAACCAATCAGAGCTCTTTTTTCCAATTTTCCGAGAAGAAAAAAGAAATGAACGCTGAACCGGGTTTTGGGTCCCCTAGGAGTTCTGATTGGTTCCTATGAGCTCTGTCTTTGCAAAGGTCCCCTAAATTGGGTTTTCCTAAAATGTTTCTAATTGGCCCCTAGGGAATTCTGATTGGTCCCTATGAGCTCTGATGGGTTTTTGCTATATTTTCTTTTTTAGGGCTCTAGGGGTTTTTCTAAAATTGGTTGCTGGGGCCCTCTGATTGGGGGCCCTAGGGACTCTAAAGGGTTTGCTATATTCCCTGTTTTGGTTCCTAGGGGCTCTGTTTGGGTTGCTATGGCCCTCTAAATTGGTTCCCTATAGGTTCTAACTGGTTGCTATGGTCTCTGTTTTGGTTGTTAGGGTCTCTGTTTGGGGTTCCTAAATTTTCCCTAATTTGGGTTTGCAAATGGTCTCTGTTTGGGTTTCCCTTTTTACTCGTTTGGGGTTCTAGGGGCCCTCTGTTTGGGTTCCCCCTATATGTTCTTTTTGGTTCCCTTTTGGTCTGGGATTGGTTGCTATGGTCTCTATTTGGGTTCCTAAATTTTCAAAATTGGTTGTGGGGGGCCCTCTGATTTTTGGCTAGAGTTTCAAAATTTGGGCTATGACCCTTTTGTTTGGCTGCTATTTGCCTGATTGGGGGCTATGAGCTTAAATTGGTGGCTATTGGCTCTAAATTGCTGGTTTGTTGGTTTCTGATTGGGGCTTGAGCCGATTGGGTTGCTATGAGTTTCGGGTTTTGGGTTTGGGCTTTTTGGCTTGATTTTTTGGCTGAGCTCTGTTTTGGTTTGGTTTTTCCCTTTTTTGGTTTTCCTATAAGCTCTTTTTGGGTTTTCTTTTTAGTCTGACTGGGTCACAAAGGACAACAAAGACCGTTTTAAAAACTGCTAAACATTTTTTCATACAAAAGGGCCCATTATTTTTTATTTAAAAAGGGGGGCTGCGGGATATGGAGAAAAGACAGGAACGGGTAAATGGCACTGATTCTTCGGTGTAGGGGGCCCTAAACTGTTTTCCCCCAATACATTTGCAGCACCCCCACACAGACCCCTCTATGGAAGCGAGCTCCGCCTGGAACGGGACTTTTTAAAGGGTTTTTTCCCATCACTTGCACCCTCAAGTTTTTTAAATCATTTTTTTGCTTTTCCATCCCCCCGGGCCCTGCTTCCCCTGCAGGGAAAGGGTTAATGCAATTTGCGGCTCCGCTGAAATGAAAGCCTCTGTGAGAGGTTCAGGCGTGATGGGAAGGAGCTGTTTTCTTCTAGAGGAACTTTATATCAGAAGGTAATTTGTGACTGTTTTAAGTGGCTGTGGCGGGGATGAAACCCACAAGCTATTAGCTAAAGAAGAAGAACGAAAAAAAAGAAGAGAAGAGAAGAGAAGAGATGGCTTTTATGCTCGGAGCGAAAGCTCACGTGTTCCAGCAAAAGAGGGGAGTTTCCAGCTATAGAAAAGAACCAACAATTCCTTTAGTCTGGATTCTGATGCTCCAGATTGCCCCAAAATGAGGTGGAGTCGGGGCCGGGCAGAGCCTGCAGTCACTGACAAGGAGCACCCGAGTGAACAATGACAGTGATTGGATGATTGCAAGCAGAGATCTTGAAAACCATGAGGGATAGATAAAAAAAAATTCTGAAAAATTGTATTCCAGCAAAAAAGTCAGTTTGTATATTGAAAAAATTTAAATTTCCCTATGTACTTTATCAATTCTCCAAATTTTGCTTCAAATTCTCGGTTTGTGGAATAAGAACCATAAGGGGACGTTCATACAGAGGCTTTTCCATACGAAAAATCCACCATAAATCTGCAGCAAAAAGCTAGGCAAACTTCTGTAGCAGATTTTATCTTTTCTGCAGCAGCTTTTGCACCATGGGGACATAGATTAACTTCTATCATATAACCCTATATATCACAGAGCTCAGTTTTCTCCCCACATATAATCCATATATCACAGGCCAATCCTCTCCTCTATCCCAAACCCTAATACACAGAGCTCACTTCTTCCTCTATCAAAACCCTATATATCCCAGAGCTCACTTTTCTCCTCTATCATATAAAACCCTATATAACAGAGCTCCCTCTCCCCCTATCAATACCCATATATCCCGGCCAGCTTTTTCTCCCCAATAATCTATAATCACAGAGCTCAGCTCCCTCCTCTAATATAACCCTATATATACAGAGCCCTCCTCCCTCTAATATAACCAAAAAAAATCCCAAGCTCAGCTTCTCTCCCTATCATATAACCCTATATATCAAAAGACTCAGCTTCTCTCCCTCTATCATATAAACCCCAATATCACAACCTCAGCTTCTCTCCCTATCAAAAACCCAATATCACAGAGTCAGCTCCTCTCTCTAATATAACCCTTTAAATCACAGACCACTTCTCCCCTCTTCATATAACCCCTTTACCAGCTTGCTTCTCTCCCTCTCCATATAAAACCCTAAATATCACAGAGCTCAATCCTCTATCTATCATTAAACCCTATATATCCCAGAGCTCATTCCTCTCCTTAATTATATAACCCTATATATCCAGAGCTCAGCCCTTCTTCTATCATATAACCCTATATATCCAGAGCTCAGCTTCTCTCCTTTACATAAAACAATATATATCCCAGAGCTTCAGCTTCTCTCCTCTATCTATATAACCCTTATATCCCCAGAGCTCAAGTTCTCCCTCTATCATATAACCCTATATATCACAAAACCCTCTCTCCTCATCATACAACCCTATATATCACAGAGCTAGCTTCTCTCCTCTCATCATATAAACCTATATATCACAGAGCTCAGCTCTCTCCTCTATCATATAACCCTATATATCACAGAGCTCAGCTTCTCTCCTCTATCATATAACCCTATATATCACAGAGCTCAGCTCCTCTCCTCTATCATATAACCCTATATATCACAGAGCTCAGCTCCTCTCCTCTATCAAATAACCCTATATATCACAGAGCTCAGCTTCTCTCCCTCTATCATATAACCCTATATATCACAGAGCTCAGCTTCTCTCCTCTATCATATAACCTATATATCACAGAGCTCAGCTTATCTACCTCTATCATATAACCCTATATATCAAAGAGCTCAGCTCCTCTCCTCTATCATATAACTCTATATATCACAGAGCTCAGCTTCTCTCCTCTATCATATAATCCTATATATCACAGAGCTCAGGTTCTCTCTTCTATCATATAACCCTATATATCAAAGAGCTCAGCTCCTCTCCTCTATCATATAACTCTATATATCACAGAGCTCAACTTCTCTCCCACTATCATATAACCCTATATATCACAGAGCTCAGCTCCGCTCTATCATATAACCCTATATATCACAGAGCTCAGCTCCTCTCCTCTATCATATAACCCTATAGAATCACAGAGCTCAGCTCCTCTCCTCTATCATAGAACTCTATATAATCACAGAGCTCACTCTCTCCTCTATCATATAAAACCCCATATATCACAGAGCTCAGCTCCTCTCCCTATCATATAACCCTATATATCACAGAGCTCAGCTTCTCTCCACTCATCATATAACCCTATATATCACAGAGCTCAGCTTCTCTCCTCTATCATATAACCCTATATATCACAGAGCTCAGCTCCTCTCCTCATATACCATATAAAATACCCTTCTATAAATATACACAGAGCTTAGCTTTTCTCCTCTATCATATAACCCTATATACACAGAGCTCAGCTCCTCTCCTCTATCAATAACCCTAATATCACAGAGATCAGCTCCTCTCCTCATATAAACCTATAACACAAGCTCAGCTTCTCCTCACATTAACCCTATAATCACAGAGCTCAGCTCTCTCCTCTATCAATAACCCTATATACACAAGATCAGCTTCTCTCCTCTATCATATAAACCCTATATATCACAGAGATCAGCTTCTTTTCCTCTATCATATAACCCTATATAAATCATCACAAAAACCTATATTCACGATTTCTCTCCTCTATCATATAACCCTATCTCACTCCCCCTATCACATCCTGCTCTCAGCTAGGGCAGCTGATACATTTGGTTGCAGTATGGATTATATTAGTTACTATGTGACATCAGATTTCCTTTCCGTCAATGAAATATAATTCAGAATGGAATATTTGCAAACTATAAATATGAACACAATCTAAAAAAAAAAATGTCCTTTTCGCCTCCGCCCCCCGGCAGAGTTTACAGTGCGGCCTGGCAACTGTATTAACAGTCTGTTATTCTGCACTGTGCTTAATGATTAACCTGAGTTCCTGACCAAAGTACCACCTGCTGTGGCAGGAGGAATATTTTGGTGCATGCACAAAACAGGGCGGCAATCGCTCAGTACATTTCAATGCAGATATTTTCATTCCAAAAAGATGAGTCGGGAGATGACAGCCTATCAGAGGCGCTCTCGTCTACCCTCTTAGTGCCATTCGGAGCAGTGCACAGCGGGGCTTCAAGTGCCAATCCAATTAATGGCGAATCGCTCTCTTTTCGTAACAAGCTACAGCTTTGGGGTTTGCCTCGCGCCTTGTCTGTAAGCCCATAGAACAGATTGTTCTCTGTAATAACCAAGCTGACAACACTCATCAAACGGGAGAAATCATTCTACTTTTTTTTTTTTTTTTACTTTTTTCAGAAATTTAAAATTGGATCCCCATGTGGCTGAAGAAACATATTACAATTGGCTTCTCATTCTACAATGATGAAGATATTCTTAAATTTCCACTGTAGAGAAAACTTGCCGCCATATAGCTAATCCGGGCCAGCATCAGGTGTTTTGATGCCATAGGCAAATAGTGCAAACGGCGTCCTCCTGTTCCAACTGTCCCTGGAAAAATTTAAATGCCTGGTTCTGATTTGAAGCATGCCCCAGCTTTGGGGTTTTCCTCTCGCCTTGTCTGTAAGCCCCTAGAACATATTGTTCTCTGTAATATCCAAGCTGACAATACTCAAACGGAACAAATGATTCTACTTTTTTTTTTTTACTTGATTCAAAAGTTTAAAATTGAATCGCCATGTCGCTGTAGAAACTTTTTACAATCAGCTTCTCATTCTACATTCAATGATGAAGATATTCTTAAATTTTCACTGTAGAGAAAACTTGCCGCCCTATAGCTAATCCGGGCCGGCATCAGGTGTTTTGGTGCCATAGGCAAATAGGGCAAATGGCGTCCCCCTCTTCCACCTCTTGCTGGAAAAATTTAAATCCCTGGTTCTGGATTGAAGCATGCCCCAACTTTGGGGTTTTCCTCGCACTTTGTCTGTAAACCATGAACAGTTTTGTTCTTGAAAACCAAGCTGACAAATCACAAAGGGGAGAAATTTTTAAATTTTTTTTTATTTGTTCAAAAATTTTTAAAAAATTGATCGCCATGTCGCTGTAAAAATTTTTTAAATCAGTTCTCATTCTACTTCAATGTTGAAGTTTCCCTTTAAATTTTACTGTAAGAAAATTCCCGCCCTTACTAATCCGGGGGGCATCAGGTTTTTTGGTGCCATGGGCAATGGGAAAAGGGGGGCGTCCCCCTCTTCCCACTTCTGGAAAAATTTTAAATCCGGGTTTTGAATTGAACTGCCCCAAACTTTGGGTTTTCCCTCCCCTTGTCTGTAAACCCATAAAACAGATTGTTCTCTTTAAAAACCAAGCTGACAAACTCCCTCAAACGGGGAAAAAGTTTTACTTTTTTTTACTTTTTCAGAAATTTAAATTGGATCCCATGGGCGCTGTAGAAACTTTTTACAAACAATTTTCATTCTACATTCAATTATGAAGATATCTTAATTTCAAATGTAGAGAAAACTTTCCGCCTATAGCAATCCGGGCCGGGATCAGTTTTTTGGGCCATAGGCAAATGGGAAATGGGCGTCTCCCCTCTTTTCCCCCTCTCTTGGAAAAATTGAAAACCTGGTTCGATTGGCAGCCCCAACTTTGGGTTTTCCTCCCCTGCGTAAGCCCATAAACAGATGTTCTCTGTAAAACCAACTGACAATACTCACAACGGGAGAAATCATTTACTTTTTTTTACTTTGTTCAAAATTAAGTGATCCCATGTGGCGAGAAACATCAATCAGCTCTCGCCCAAACAACGGTGATGAATGTTAAATTTCCACTGTAAAAAAAATTGCCGCCATATAGCTAAGCATGGTTTTGTGCCATGGGAAATAGGCAAACGGGTCCTCCTTCCACGTCCCTGAAAATTAAATGCTGTTCGATTGACATCCCAGCTTTGGTTTCCCTCACCTTGTCTGTAAACCCATAGAACAGATCGTTCTCTGTAATAACCAAGCTGACAACACTCATCGAACGGGAGAAATCATTCTACTTTTTTTTTACTTTGTTCAGAAATTTAAAATTGGATCCCCATGTGGCTGAAGAAACCTTACAATCAGCTTCTCATTCTACGTTCAACAGTGATGATATTGTTAAATTTGCACTGTAGAGAAAACGTGCCGCCATATAGCTAATCCGATTCGGCATCAGGTGTTTTGATGCCATAGGCAAATAGTGCAAATGGTGTCCCCCTCTTCCCCTCTTGCTGGAAAAATGTAAATCCCTGGTTCTGAATTGACGCATGCCCCAACTTTGGGGTTTTCCTCGCGCCTTGTCTGTAAGCCCATAGAACAGATTGTTCTCTGTAATAACCAAGCTGACAATACTCATCGAACGGGAGAAATCATTTTACTTTTTGTGTATTTATTTTTTTTACTTTGTTCAGAAATTTAAAAGTGGATCCCCATGTGGCTGGAGAAACTTATTAAAATCAGCTTCTCGTTCCATATTCAACGGTGATGATATTGTTACATTTCCACTGTAGAGAAAAATTGCCGCCATATATCTAATCCGGGCCGGCATCAGGTGTATTGGTGCCATAGGCAAATGGGGATAATGGCGTCCCCCTCTTCCACCTCTTCCTGGAAAATTTTAAATCCCTGGTCCTGAATTGACGCATGCCCCAGCTAAGTGAAATGTGGTAAAAAAAAAACAACACAATTACACCATGTAATTTTGAAGGTGTGGCAGGGCCGGCACAACAGGTAGGTGAAGGTAGGGTGCCACTTTATCCCAAGCAAGAAGGGGGCACAAGGATGGATGGGGCGGAATTTTCCATTGGGGGGGGCGGGCTATATGCCTTATTTGCCTAGGGCACAAGAATACCTTGCCCCTGTCCTGAGGTGCTTTATAACTGACTTGCTAGTTATCACTGAGCAATTGATAATTCTAATAACCTTCAAGTATATAAATCACTGAACAGTATCTATCTAAGGTTAAAACATAACTTTTACTGTCATCATCCCCTCTAAAGAATCATAATCAAATGTGAGGAAATGCATTGGGGCGAAATTGGGGCATGTTCTGTTAACGGTGTATTCACGCTTTTTAGTACAGGGTTATATAGGGATTAGCTTATGTGGAGCAGGGGCGCCCTTGTCGGGGCGGTTCCTTCGCTGCTTAGGACGGATTAAATAGGGTCTACAATAGTTTCTTTTCCCATTTTTTATCCTGATATTTTTACATGCTTTACCTGGATGGATTCATGGATTTGGCAAGGATAATAAGCCTAGGTCTACACAGCAATTTGAAAATGCCGCCCAAAATCCGGCTGCATTTTGAAATGGCTGGACCCCGCCGCATGTTTTTTTGCGCAAAAAAATGCAGTCCGGTACATGGCGTCCTGTGCGAGCGCTTGGCAGCTTTCTGCTATTTAAAGGGACAGTGTCCCAATTACCTGCCTCTTGACCTATGACTCCTGCCCTTTCTCCAGCATCAGTTCATTGTGTTGTTCATCTGAGCCTCTGATCTGCTCCTGGGTTCTGCTGTTCCAGAGTTAACCCCTGACACGCATGTAGTCAGTTCGTATGGTCCATCAGAGCTCCTGACCATCTGGCTGCCGCTACCTGCTGATCTTGCACCTGTGTTTATCTTCTGTATCCTGCTGTTTCACCTGTCCAGTTACCTGCTGAATTCCTGACGTTCAAGCAACAAAAAAGAAGATATATACACTAGCAGTATACTAAAACAATTCCTGACATTCCGCTACTACCTGCTGTACCTGTCTGCTACCCTCCTGGGACCTGTAGTCCTCCTATGGCTATATACTTGCTACCATCGCTCCCATGACACCACATGCCAATAATGTAAAAAATTTTATCGTTACTATTGTGATGTTAATCCCACCACCAATTTTTTTATTATTACTATAGTACTCCACCCGGGAGACTTTTTGGGTCACTTTTTGTGAATTTTGGGTTTCTCTATAGCGCAGGCTCCCAGCTGCTTTCCCTCCGGCTTTTTCTTCACCTGTTTTTTCTGCAGACGTTGCTCTTTGCTCTCTACAGTTCTGTCATTTTGGAGACAGAAGACTTGTTGTGACAACGGGATGACACCGGGTGTATACAGTGAAAAGTGCTGTCGAAAGCTTAAAGACTGCTGAAGCACATACAGCACTGGTATTGTACAAGGTATATAGCTAGGTAGCAGGGTTGCAAATTTGGGTGGCGATTGCAAGAAAGTTGTACCACCAATCACCAGATTTTTTCCAGGCATGAAAAGGGGAATACATCACTCATTGATCAGAAACATTTTCTTTTTCCTTTCTGGAAAAAGTCTGATAATTAGTTGTACAACTTTCCCGCCATTACCGGCAAAATTTGGTTGGTCCAAACTATTACGAATCGCATCACATCTTCTGGGTAACAGGGACAAAGTTAAATAATGGGAAACATATTGATTGCCTTTTTATGTAACTTAGACAGTCACCCCACCCATATGGCCTGGGATCAGTGTCGGACTAGGTCGCCTGGGGCCCAACAGTGGAGTTGATACTTGGAGCCCACCAGTGGAGATGATCTTGGGCCACAACGTTTGGGAAGATGATTTCTGGGCCCACAGTGGAGGTTTATTCTTGGGGCCCCCCCAGTGGAGTGATTCTTGGGGCCCCGTGGAGTTGATTCTTGGGCCCACCAGTGGAGTGATTCTTGGACCCACCGGAGTGGGGGGATGGAATTTTGGGGCCACCAGTGGAGTTTATTCTTGGGGCCCACCAGTGGAGATGATTCTTGGGGCCACCCGTGGAGGTTTATTTTTTGGGGCCCCAGGGAGTTGATCCATGGGGACACCAGTGGAGTTTATCTTGGGGCCCCCCAGTGGGATGATTCTTGGACCACCAGTGGAGGGATTTTTGGGGGCCCAGATGGAGTTGATCTTGGGCCCACAGTGGAGTGATTTTGGGGCCCCCAGTGGAGTTGTTTTGGGGAGCCCCCCGGTAGTTGACCCTTGGGGCCCCCCAGTGGAGTTGACCCTTGGGGCCCCGTGGAGCTGTTCTTGGGGCCCCCGTGGGTTGTTCTTGGGGCCCCCCCCAGGGATTTGTTTCTTGGGACCACCAGTGGAGTTTTCTTGGGCCCAGTGGGGTTGTTCTTGGGCCACAGTGAGTTCATTCTTAGGGCCAGTGGGGTTATTCTTGGGCACAGATGGAGTTCCTTTTGGGTCCCCACCAAGGTGGAGTCATTCTTGGACATCCAGGGCCAGTGGAGTGATACTTGGAGCCCACCAGTGGAGATGATTCTTGGGCACCAAGTGGGAGTTGGTTCTTCGGGCCCACCAGTGGAGTTCATTCTTGGGCCCACCAGTGGAGTCATTCTTAGGGCCACAGTGGATTGATTCTTGGGCCACCAGTGGAGCTGTTTCTTGGGACCACCAGTGGAGCTGATTTTGGGGCCACCAGTGGATTTGATTACTTGGGGCCCACCAGTGGAGATGATTCTTGGGGCCACCAGTGGAGTTGATTCTTGGGGCCACCAGTGGGTTGATCTTGGGGCCACCAGTGGAGCTTCATTCTTGGGGCCACCAGTGGGGTTGATTTCCTGGACCCACCAGTGTAGTTTATTTTGGTCCCACCAGTGGAGTTGATTCTTGGTGTCCACCAGTGGAGTGATTCTTGGGGCCACCAGTGGAGTTGATTTTGGGCCCCAGTGGGGTGATTCTTGGAGCCCACCAGTGGAGATCATTCTAGGGCCACCAGTGGGGTTGATTCTTGGGCCACCAGTGGAGTTCATTCTTAGGGCCACCAGTGGAGTTCATTCTTGGGGCCCAACCCTACGACTACTGTACATTTTGCTCATGACATCTTGCTTTCTGCCTCTCTTTCTCTGCGCAGACCCAGGCCCTTAATGCCCATGGATCAACCGGGGGATTTCACTTGCTCCCCTGTGGGTCAGTCTGAGTCTGCTTCAGACTCATCATGGCTAAGTTAGGGGGCCTGGTAAGACACACATGCTGGCTGCCATGGTTGGCGCTAACAAGCCGCTCTGTCTTGGCCATGGTATTTAGATTTTAGATTTACTCTTTAATGCTGAGGAACTGAACAACAAGAAAACGAAGAAAACAAAGGCAAAAAAAAAATACGTCTATAAACTATAAGTGAAACTGTTGCCCATAGCAACCGATCAGAATCCAGATTTCAGTTTCCCATTGCAGGTTAAAAAAAAAAAAAAAAAAAGCAGTGATCTGATTGGTTGCTATTGGCAAGGGCTTAGGCTTTATAGCTAATGAATGAACAGGATATATAAAAGGGGTGGAGCTGGGAATAGCAGCCAATCAAAAATCTGGTTTCAGTTTCTCATTGTAGGTTCAAAAATGAAAGCAGTGACCTGATTGGTTTCTATCGGCAACTGCTTAGGTTTTATAGATAGGAGATAGAATAGGATGTAATACAATAGGGGAGGGGCTGAGATTAACAGCCAATCAGAAAGCAGGTTTCAATTTCCCATTGCAGGCTAAAAAATGAAAGCAACGATCTGATTGGTTGCTATTGGCAACTGCTTAGGTTTTATAGATAGGAGAAAGAATAGGATGTAATACAAAAGGGGTGGAGCCGGGAATAACAACCAATCTGAAATCAGGTTTCAGTTTCCCATTGCAGGCTAAAAAAATGAATGCAATGATCTGATTGGGTGATATCGGCAAGTGCTGAGAGTTTATAGATAGGAGATAGAATAGGATGTATTATAAAAGGGGGGGAGCTGAGAATAACAGCCAATCAGAAAGCAGGTTTCAGTTTCCCATTGCAGGCTAAAAAATGAATGCAATGATCTGATCGGTCATTATCGGAAACTCCTTTGGTCTTAAATAGATGGGATATAGATAGAACAGGAAGTATTATAAAGGGGGTGGAGCTTATAATACCAGCCAATCAGAGGTCCACGTTCATTTTCGGACCGCCCTGTACGCCTGGGTTTCTGCTTGCTGTCACTGAATAGAGATGCCGTGTCTAGTTTGACACAGGTGCACAGCCGGCTATAGTGTATCAGTGCTCTCCTGAATGGAGCCCTGTAGCAGTGTCATTCGGACATCATATGGACAGGTTTCCAGGATGAGGATAAGGAGGTTCCATTCTAGACAGCAAGCAGAGATCTATACAATACCGAAACCTTGACATAGCTGCTCCTTCAGATTTTATGTAGTTATGCGCTCTTCTGATATACTTTCTACCTGTAGTTTACTCAGCTGAAGCCCCTAGAATAGATGCAGACACTCAGCACAGAGTATTTCAGGAGAGGAGGGTTCCTGTGGAAAGCGATCCCAAATAACTTGCATGGTTATGTTAGAACAGGAAGGGTGGCATGTGAGAGTGTTATTATGTGAGACATGTAGAAAGCCACATTCTGTAAATAGTAACAGTGGGGGATACAGCAGCACAGAGCATTTCAGGAGAGCAGAGGTCTGCTTATGTGGGAAGCAGTACCCTTGCTCATGGCTATGTTCTATATCTTCGGATAGCATGCATGGGAGGCAGCATCATGTGAGGACGGAGACACAGGGAAGGCTCCATATTAGAAATAGAAGATGCACCCAGCAGCACAGAGCACTTCAGGGGATGGGTGGAAATTAGCAGCCCATCTACTAACACAGAGGTCACCAACTCCAGTCCTCAAGGCCCAGCAATGGGTCCTGTTTTCTGGCTTTCCTTAGCATTGCACAGGTAATTTAATTATGGTCAGTGCAGTCTGGGGGACATCCTAAAACCATGACCTGTTGGTGGGTCTTGAGGACTGGAGTTGGAGAACACTGTACTAACAAGACCATATTATAGTGGGCAGGGTGGAATTTGACAGGGCAGATTTATGACATGAATATGGACACATCAAGGTAACTACATACAGTAAACAGAAGTATTAGGTGCAACAGCAGCACAGAGTACTTCAGGAGAGCAGAGGTCTGCTTATGTGGGAAGCAGTACCCGTGCTCATGACTATGTTTTATATCTCTGGATAGCATGTATGGGAATGAGCATCATGATGTGAAGGAGAAAGTGAGGATGGAGACACAGGGAAGGCTCCATATTAGAAATAGAAAATGCACCCAGCAGCACAGAGCACTTCAGGAGATGAGTGGAAATTAGTTGCCCTTATATTAACAAGATCATATCATAGTGAGCAGGGTGGCATTCGACAGGGCAGTTTTATGACATGAATATGGACACATGAAGGTATCTACATACAGAAAACAGAAGTATTAGATGCAACAGCAGCACAGAGCACTTCAGGAGAGCAGATGTCTGCTTATGTGGGAAGCAGTACCCTTGCTCATGGCTATATTTTATATCTCTGGATAGCATGTATGGGAGGCAACATCATGATGTGAAGGAGAAAGTGAGGATGGAGACACGGGAAAGGCTCCATATTAGAAATAGAAAATGCACCCAGCAGCACAGAGCAGTTCAGGAGATGGGTGGAAATTAGCAGCCCATCTACTAACAAGCTCATATTATAGTGGACAGGATGGCAATTGACAGGGCAGTTTTTTTTTACATGAATATGGACACAAGAAGGTAGCTACATACAGTAAACAGAAGTATTAGGTGCAACAGCAGCACAGAGCGCTTCAGGAGATAAGTGGAAATTAGCGTCCCATCTACTAACAAGATCATATTATAGTGGGCAGTGTGGAATTTGTCAGGGCAGTTTTATGACATGAATATGGACACATGAAGGTAGCTACATACAGAAAACATAAGTATTAGGTGCAACAGCAGCACAGAGCACTTCAGGAGAGCAGAGGTCTGCTTATGTGGGAAGCAGTACCCTTGCTCATGGCTATTTTTTAGATCTCTGGATAGCATGTATGGGAGGGAGCATCATGATGTGAAGGAGAAAGTGAGGACGGAGACACAGGGAAGGCTCCATATTAGAAATAGGAAATGCACCCAGCAGCACAGAGCACTTCAGGAGATGAATGAAAATTAGCAGCCCATATACTAACAAGACCATATTATAGTGAGCAGGGTGAAATTTGACAGGGTAGTTTTATGACATGAGTATGGACACATGAAGGTAGCTACATACAGAAAACAGAAGTATTAGGTGCAACAGCAGCACAGAGCACTTCAGAAGATGAGTGGAAATTAGCAGCCCATCTACTAACAAGCTCTTTATTATAGGGGAAACAGGGGGGCCTTTTGGGACGGGGGCATTTTTTTTTTACTATTGGACACAAGAAGGAAACTACATACGGGAAAAACAAAAATTTTATTAGGGTGAAAACAGCGAAAGGGGAGCACTTAAGGAAAGCAGTGGTCTGGCCCAAGGGGGAAACAGTTTTTTTCCCTCTTGTTTTAATTTTTTATGGACGGGGGTGCCATCTGAAGATAAATGGAAAACGTCATGTTGGAAACAGAAGATGCAGGTGCCCCAGCAGCACAGAGCACTTCAGAAGAGGAGTGATCTGGTTTTGAAAAGCCATTTTGGGCTATCTCCCCCACATGGTTATGGGCAAAAGGAGGGCCAAGAGATGGGGCGTTTAATGATAAAAAAAACAGGGAAACCATGGAGGTAAGCTACATTCTGAAAATAGGCAGAGGTCCCCTCAGCAGCACAGAGCACTTCAGTAGAGCAGTGGGCTGGTCATGTGGGAAGCAGTATGCTATCTCATGACTATGTTTTATAAGGCTTGGTAGCAGATACGGATAGTAGTGTCATGATCTGAAGATGACAATGGAAACACATAAAAATTTTTTTATTTTGGGGAAAAAAAAAACCAAGAGCCACGGGCAGCCCCGGGAGCACTTCAGGAGGGGAAGTTGTTTGTTTCTCGGGAAAAGCGGGTACCCCTATCAACTCACATAGTTATGAAAATTGGGGCCCCGGGGGGCCTTGGATGGGGCCAGTGTTATGATGTGAATAGGGAACCCAGGGAAAAAAGATATTTCGGGTGCCCAGCAGACAGAGCACTTAGGAGAAAGTTTTTTTATCTCTTGGAAAAGAAAGTACCCAATTCTTTTTCAAAAATTTTTTTGGGAAAATTGTGGGCATAAGGCTTTGATTGGAGAGTGTTTTTAAAGTAAATAGGGAATGAAAAAGAGGAAAAAAAGAAAAAAAGGGGGGGCGCACAAAAAGGGGGTTAAAAACTGTAAAACTTTGTGAAAATAAAGAAGGAAATCTGATTTACTCACCCCCTTTTAAAATGTTCCCGCTTTTAAATTTTAGAGGCCCCAACACTCATATGGCGTTTTAACAGGGCTTTTTTATTTTCCCTTTAAACCCCTTATTAGGGGCACCCCGCGGTCACTGATGCTCCCCCCGGGGGTTCCAAATAGGAGGTAGACCCCAATGGGAAAAAGGGAAAAAAAATGGACCCCGGGGGGCCCGGCCGGGGCTTTTATTTTACCTTTTTTTTTTTTTTTAAAAACAAAAAAGGTAAAAAAGTGGGGCGTTTTTGCGCGAGTACCCACACTTCAAACAGAAAAATATACAGTACACAGTAATTTTTACATGGGATTTTTTAGCAAAAAGCTAAGCTGCAATTGGATCAGAGTTGGTTCTATCTAGTGATGTGAAGATACGGGTGATCAGTAATGATACTAAAAGGATCAAAGAAATTGGAGGAAAGAGGTGGGCAAAACAAAAAAAGCGAGGGACAAGTCCGCAAAAGGATAGGAAAATGGGGCCGTCAAATCAAGGGAAGAAAACACCGGGAAAAAGGGGCCTGGGGGAAAACTTTCGGGTTGGGAAGTGCTTACAATAAAAAGAAATAATTAAATGTTATGTTATCAATGAGGACGGCTGTAAACCTGCAATATATATGTCCGTGGTGTAAATTTAAATTTTACCCGGTTTGGGAAAGGGTTTTAAAATCAGTGGATGGGAGATAAAAACCCTTGAAAAATGTATGTGAGGAATGCCAAAATACAGCGAAACCAAAAGGAAAAAAGCGGGTAATAAAGGGTTTTTTTGGGCCCCCAAAATAGGGAAATTTTTTGCGCCTTTAAAAATTTTAAACTACCTTTTGAGTTCACCCATTGGTGCACTCCAAAATTTTTCCCCCCTTTTTTTCCTATTTTGGTCGCGGATTTGCATTTTACTCACATACATTTTTCGGGGATTTATCTTTTTTAAAATCCACGGGTTTTATAAAAGGGAAAAAATTGGTTTTTCTGTCTTTTTCCCCCAAAATTGAAAAATGCTTTCGGAATATTTTTGGCGCTTTTTATCAATAAAGATTAATATTATTATATTAAACCTTTTTTTCCCACCGGGGAATTTTTACACCACGGGGGAAAATATATTTGCGGTTTACAGCCCCCTCATTGATAACATAAAATTTAATTAAATTTTTTTTATTTTTAAGCCCTTCCCAACCCGGGAAATTTTCAGCAGGTTCTTCTTTGGGGTTTTTTTCCCTTGATTTTAAGGGTCATCTTCCTCTCCTCTTTTCAACCTTTTCCTTTCTCACATCTTTTTATTGACACCCCAATTTCCCCCAATGCTCTTTGATTTCCTTTTTGTAAAACATCAATGTTTCCAAACCCCCCCTTCACCCTCAATAGGTAGACCCAACCCCCCTGATTCCAATTGCCCGCTTAGCTTTTTTTAAAAAATACCTGTTTAAATTACTTGTAAATGTATAAATTTTCCGATGAAGCGTGGGTACTCCCGGGGGAAAATTTGGGCACGTTTTAAGTGTTTTGTTTTTTTTTTTTGCAATGATCTTTTTGTTTTTTTAAGAATAAAGGCTAATTTTAATAAGAGCCTCTAGCTCGCGCTTTTTTACTATACGCGCGCCGGGTCCATTTTTGCTTTTCCTATTTATGTAAATATGAAAAACGAAAAGGGAATAGCGGGCCCGCAGCACGGACCTCAGGGGAGTATTGTCGATCTTTGGAAAGCAGTACATGACCTGATCACAGAGTTATGTATTCGCGGGGAGGGTGGTGTTATGATATGTGTAGAGATTAAATTAGTGCTAAAAAGCAATTAGATAACTAAGGTACACAAGGTGCTAAGAATACGGATTAAAAGGTAAAATTCCCTTTATAAAAACAATAAAGCGGAAACCGAAATTCCTGCCCTTTATGTACTAAAAAGCACAAACAATTTTAAAATAAGAACTGGTCTTATCTTTGGAAAGCGTATTTCGGGCCTCACATGTTTAAATTTACAGAGGTCAGGGGTGGCATATGATAGGGAAAAGTCAGATTAAAGACACATGAGAGGCCACATACATGAAATATAAGCAGATGTGCCCCAGCAGCACAGAGCACTTCAGGAAAAACCTATCTGTCTTTAAAAAAGGCAAAACTCTTTTCTACTCACATGATTATGTAACAGAGGTCAGGGGTGGCATATGACAGGGCAAAGTCAGATTAAAGACACATTAGACGCCACATACATGAAAATAAAGCAATGTGCCCCACAGCACAAGCACTTCAAAAGAGAACGGTTTTTATCTTTGAAAAACATTACCGCTACTCACATGATTTTTTTTTACAGAGGTCAGGGGGGCATAAACAGGGCGGGACAGAATGAAGACACATGAGAGGCCACATACATGAAATAAACATAGATGTGCAACAGCAGCACAGAGCACTTCAGGAAAAAACCTGGCCCCGACCTTTGAAAAGCAGAAATTTTTTTCAAACCACATATTTTTGGTTTCCCCAGAGGCAGGGGGGGCCTTTAAGGGACAGGGCCATGGCCGCCCTTTAAACACATTGGGGGGCCCCCTGGCAGAGCGGGTTCACTGGGCCCCCCAACCAGACCACGCACCCAGCTCCTAAGTTATTAAAATTGCCCCCGGGGCCCTTGGTCGGGGAACAGGATGGCTGACCACATGATGGGGGGGCTATAGGGGGCATGGCCAGCCACCCCCCTCGTCCCAGACCAGACCACGGAGCAATTTATATGACTTAGGAGCTGCGTGTGGACGGGCCTTTGGAGGGGGGGAAAAAGGACACACACTAAGCCCTGAAACCTCTGCTTGTGGTAAACCCAGCCACCCTGACCCGTTCACGCCCCCCAGAGTCTCTAATCATATAGAAACCGCTATGGGGCCCCGGGCCATTACTATATGATAAAAAGGGGAACCTGGGACAGTGACAGGGGTAAATGGGGCGGGCGACCAAAAGCAGGGGGTTTAAAAATTTGTCATGTCACGTCCCCCCCCCCATATGGCCAAGCCCACTGTTCTCCACCCATTTGGCCAGGCCCACTTTTGACAGGCCAAACGAGTGGGGGCCCAAGACAAGACATGGTCCTATAGGGGGTGGACATAAATTAAGTCATTTGTCCCCCCCAAAACGGGAAACAAAACCCCGTGGGGCGGGCCCCTGGGGGCCCCTTTCTGCTCCCTGCTGTGGGGACCCCGGGCCCTTTTTCTGAAGAGGGCAGAGGGGGAAACCTTTTTTTTTTAAAAATTTTTCCAAAAGGGGGCCGGGCCACTGTGCGGCGCGCTGCCGCCCCCCAAAACTAAAACCCACGGCCCGGCAGGGAGGGAGCAGACGGCCCCCGGCCCCGGGAAAGTACCTGTGGCGATTGATTCCGCGCCTGCGCTTTAGAGTTTCACAGACAGGCAGGGGGGGCCGCCACCTATTTAAACTACCCCGCCGCCCTGCCTGGGCTGGGGAATATAAAGTGCGGGTGGGGCATAGCAAGATAGCAGGGGCCCCCCCCGCCGGGGCCCCTGTTTAAAATTGCCCCCCTGCGTTTTACTGTTCAAAGACGGGCAGGGGGGCGCCGTATTAAAAGAAAGGTGCGCCCCCCCTGCCTTCTTTTGTGAACCTAAAGCACAAGAGCAGGCAGCGCGTAAAAAGGGGGCCGACGCCAAACCTGCGGTGAGTGAATCCATTGGGCCGGCGGGCATTCGCCCGGGGCCCCCCCCGGGCGGGGGGCCCCCGGGGGGGGGGCACGGGCCTACCCCCCCCAAGGGAAAAGAGACCCCCTGACGGGGCAGATTTCAGAATAAAAGACAAAATGAGAGGCCACATAAAAGAAAAAAACATAGATGTGCCCCAGCACCCCAACAGATTTACTTCGGGAGAAAACGGTTTCCAAATCTTTAAAAAACTACTTTGTCTACTCGCATGATTACGTTACAGAGGTCAGGGGTGGCATATGACAGGGCAGAGTCAGAATGAAGACACATGAGAGGCCACATACATGAAATAAACATAGATGTGCAACAGCAGCACAGAGCACTTCAGGAGAAAACCGGTCCGATCTTTGAAAAGCAGTACTCTGTCTACTCACATGATTATGTTACAGTGGTCAGAAGTGGCATATGACTGCGTAGTGATAGAGTGGCGACACCTAAGGGTGCTTTTCCACGGCAAAGACCAAATACTGGTCGGGCTTCCTGACTGGTATTTTGGGGTTTTTTGGCACGTAGGGGGACGGCTTTTGTCTTCGGTTTGTGGATTCAAGCCCTCTCCCTTCGCACCCACATGTTCATGTTCTCCCCAAAAAAGGAGCAGAAGAATGAACATATTCTGAGTTTGCCGGACCGTCGGCAGTGTAAAAAACCGTCCGGAGGAAAATCCGTGCAGTGGGGACTGTTGAGTGGATTTTCTATTAAAGTCTATGGGGGAGCGCTGCATGACGGTTTTCAGGGGTTTAAAAAACCGAAAACCCTTCTAAAAAAACTGAAAAAATAACCTTCCCAAAGGGAACAAGCCCAAAGAGGCAACAAAAAAGGGAAATAAAAAGTAGATGTCCCCCCCCCACAGAGCATTTCCCGGGAGAAACGGTCTGATCTTTAAAAAAGCAGTACTCTATCTACTTACATGATTATGTTAAAAGCGGCCCAGAGGCCATATGACTTGTAGTTTTTAGATTTGGAGAAACTTAAGGGGCAACAAACGGGGTAATATAAATAGATGTGCCCCAGCAGCACAGAGCACTTCAGGAGAGAACTAGTCTGATCTTTGAAAAGCAGTACTCTGTCTACTCATGTGATTATGTTACAGCGGTCAGAGGCGACATATGACTGTATAGTGTTAGAGTGGAGATACATAAGAGGCCACAAACGTGTAATATAAGTAGATGTGCACCAGCAGCACAGAGCATTTTCGGGAGAGAACGGGTCGAAAATATGTTAAAAAAGGCGGCCCAGGGCGCAAAAAGGACTGAAAGGTTGTGAGATTGGAGACACCTAAGACACCACTAACATGAAATATAAGTAGATGTGCCCCAGCAGCACAGAGCACTTCGGGAAAAACCCGGTCTGATTTTTGGGAAAGCAGTACTTTGTCAAATCAAAATGTTTATGCTACAGGGGTCAGAGGGGGGCAAAAGGGAACCCCCATAGGGGGAGAGTGGAGACACATAAGAGGCCACAAACATGAAAATAAGTAAAGTGCACCACCCACACAGAGCACTTCAGGAGAGAACTGGTCGTTTCTTTAGAAAGCAGAAACCTTTTCACTTACATTTTAAAGTTACAGGGGGTCAGAGTCAGCATAAACCGGGTTAGTTAAAGTGGAACACATAAGAGGACACAAACATGAAATATAAGTAGATGTGCACCAGCAGCACAGAGCACTTCAGGAAAGAACTGGTCCGATCTTTGAAAAGCAGTACTTTGTCTACTCACATGATTATGTTACAGCGGTCAAAAGGCGGAAAGGGACTGCGTAGTGTAAGTGGAGACACAAAAGGGAAAACCACAACATAAAAATATAAGTAAAATTTCACCAGCAGCACAGACCATTTAAAGGAAAAAAACTGGGTCCGATTTTTGGGAAAAGCATTTACCCCTGTGAACCCACTTTAATTATGTTACAGCGGTCAGGGGGCACATTTTCCCGAAAAAGGGGTTAAGGGGAGATACATAAAAAGGCCCAACAAACATAAAATTAAAAGTAAAAGTGCTCCAGCAGCACAGAGCACTTCAGGAGAGAACTGGTCTGATATTATGTTACAGCGGTCAGAGGCGCAATAAGACTGCGTGGTGTGAGTTTTGGAGCCCACCTAAGACCCCAACTAACATAAATAAAAGGGTAAAGTGCACCAAAAGCACAAGCCCCTTCGGGAAGAACTGGTCTGATTTTGGGGAAAAAGAAACCCTATTTTCTCACATAACAAAGTTTTAAGGTCGGGGGGTGGCATGTGACAAGGCAGTGTGGGAGTGGAGACACATGAGAGGCCACATACAATGTGCCCCAGCAGCACAGAGTACTTAAGGAGAGGAATGTGCTGAGTTTATAAGAGCCACACGCCTGCTCCTCTATGTAATGGGGACGGGCTGGGCCCGTGAAAGGCACATAATAAGTATAGAATAATGAGCAGAGCAAATGACATCTGAGCGGAAAGCCCGGGGGACAACAGATTTAATTTTTTCCCCTTAATCTTTTTTAGCAGGGCGGGGGATCGGGAAACCAAAGCCCCGACTCCTTACTCCGACTCCCTGACTCCCACATTCACGGCGCCTTTTTTAAATGATAACTTTACTGGGAGTAAAAGGGTTTCATCTGGGCCCTTTTTTTCACTTTAAAAATTTCAAAAAATAAAGACACTGACAACAAAAAAGGGGAACAATGTTTTGGGCTTTGAATTTGAAAAAAGAACCCGGGGTCAATTTTGGTCAAGGTTTTGATTTAAAACTTATTCAGAGCCCAGGGAAAAATTTACAAAAGCTGAAAAACCAAAAGGGGGAAATTTTCCCAAAAACTTTAAAAAAATAAAAAAAATTTAAAAATTTTTATTTTTTAAATGCAAAAAAGTAACAATGCAGTTACAGGAAAGAAACCCGCAGAACTAAGCAGATGCTAAATACTTGCAATCACAAATTTTTGTATAAAATAGGTTTAAGGGTACGTTATAAAAAATTTCTCTTTTGCACTGCATTTAAAAAACTGGACAAACTTATTAAAATATTTTGGGAGTCGGAGTTGGCCCTTTAAAGGGCAACTCCGACTCCTCAAAATAGGCACCCCACCCCCGACTCTATGACTTTTGACAACCCCCAGCCCTGCTGTAGCGCCGAACTACAATCCCCCCCAAGTCTCCACTTCCCCGCAGAATTGAGCCATCAAAGCAATGGACACCGGGACCCCTCATCCCCTCACGGTCTGTACGTGTTTTAAAATGTCATATAACCCTTTACCTTTTACATTTCATAAGAGCCAATAAAATCAGGAGGAAAAAAAGCTGGGCTCATATCCCTCCCTAAGATTAACCCCGCAAACCCAGAATGAAATGCCAGAAATAATGCCACCGCCATAGCCATAAATCCCAGCATCCCCACCCCCCAAACAAGACAAACAAATTTTAGTCAAGAGGAACAGCAGACCAACATTGATGGTCAAATGGCGCATCTATAATAGCCTATGGCTCCCTGCTCTACCATTGTTTTTAACACACACACATAAGCACACCACACACACAACAAAAAGCAGCAAAGACCCAAGGTTTTAGGGGGGACAAACCTTTAAAAGGGGTTTTTTCCATGAAGTAAAAAATGACTTTGGGGAAACTTTTTTTTTTCCCAAAAAAAAATAATAAAAAATTTTCACCATTCATCAATTTTTAAAAATTTGCACCGTTTTTTTTTTTAGCTTCTCCTTTATGATCCAAATTTTTTTACAAACCGCCCCAGGGGGCACGACCTGGGCTGAGACCCTCACTCCTTGGGCGCACATGCTCAGGGAAAAATCACCCTCCTCTCAGGCACTACTTTAGTGTTTTAAAAACCCCCGGGGCTGTCACTTTTATTCCCCTCCCCCCCTGTTTCTCCTCATAATTTTGCAAAAAAGTGCAAATAAAAAAAAAAAGAAACCTCAATGAGGGCGTGCAATGATAAAAGGAAAAAAAAAAAAACAGGTTTTGGGTTTCCCAGGTGGGGGAACCTAGGCCCCCTTGGGGCCCGGAGGCAAAAACTTTAAACCCCTCATTAAAATCACAATGCTTTTTCATAAAAAAACCTTTCTTTGACTTTTAAAAGAGAAAGGCCCGGGGATTTCATCCTGCTGGGGCCATCCCTAAGCAATTCAAAAAAAATCACACCAACCCCCCCCTTTAGCACAAAGAGCTGAAGAGCGGGTGCAGGAGGTATGAAAAGAGATTGTGGGAAAACCCCCTTTTAAAATTCCAGGGCATACCCTTTACCTTTTTAAAATTGTAAAGGGGCCCCCCGGGAAATGCCTAGTGGCCCAATGGAAAAGATACCCTTTTGCCTCACTTCCCAAACATTTATGGCCCATCCTAATGATATTCCAAAATGTCTGAGAGGGGAACACCCCCGTAACCATCATATAATGAAAATAACTAAAAATGTGCTTTCTTTTTAGTTCCCGCCATTTTTAAGATCTCTGCCTCCTTCGGAAGGGGACACCCTTTTTTTTCCCACCCAGACCCCCTTTTAGAGCTTACGAACTGTTAACTTTTTTTTTAAATGTATCCAGTCGGGGGAAACCCCACGGGCACAGATACATTTACCTTTGGTACAATTTTGCAATGATAAAAAAAAACGGCGCAAAGTATTACTCATTAAGGGTAGTTTAGATGGATACAATTGTATCCAGTTCCACTTGAGCAAAACTGGTTTCACCCTTTGGGATGAAAAAAGAGTGGTTTATTTCATTAAAAGGGGTTTTCACTACGGGGAATCGCTACTTTTTATTTTTTAAAGATCTTGAAAAACAAGTCACTTTGAAAATTGTGTCTTGTTTTGGCCTCTCAGCCCTCAGGCGCGCACAGCCCGTTCATCTCCCTGTAGCTCCCCAAACTGGTTGCTATAGCTACAGACCTTTAGATCCTCCTGATAGGCCGCCAGCACTGGCCCATAGCTATAGACCTGTTCAAAACTCTCCTGATAGGCTGCCACCTGGCCCATAGCTACAGACCTTTTTGACTCTCCTGAAAGGCCCCCCACACTGGTCGCTATACTACAGACCTGTCAATCTCTCCTGTACCCGCCACATGGTCACTATAGCTCAGCCCTTTTTTGATCCTCCGAAGCCCCCACACGGTCGTTTAAAGCTACAACCTTTTTTGATTCTCCGATACTGCCAGCGCTGGTCGCAAAAGCTACAGATTGTTTTGATCCCTCCTGATACGCTGACGCACTGGCATATAGTAAAGCCCTGTTCTATTCCCCTGATGGCTGCCAGCACTGGTCGCTATGCTACAACCCTTCAATCCTCCTGATAGGGTGTCAGCAATGGTCGCTATAGCTACAGACCTGTTCATCTGTCCTGAAGGCTGCCATGGGTCGCTAAGCTACAACCTTTTTGATCTCTCCCTGATGGTGCCGCACGGTACAAAAAGCACAGACCCGTTTTGATTCCATGATAGGGGACAGCACTGGCGCTATAGCTAAAGCCTGTTCGATCTTCCCTTTATTGGCTGCCGCACGGTTATAGCTACGAATGTTTATCCTCCTGATGGGGTCCAGCACGGGCCTATAGACAGGCCTTTCAAATTCTCCTGATAGGCTGTCCGCACGGTTGCATAGCACAGGCTGCTCAATCTTCCCGAAAGGGCCAGACTAGTTCTAAGCTACAGACCTGTGGAAGCCCCTAAACACGCCCCAGAATTTAAAGTAAACCCAAAAAAACAGGTAGGGAATGAAAAAAAGTAGTGAGACAAAACCCCCAAAGCAAGCAGAAATCTTGAAAATGGAGTAATGAGAAATTGAAACATTAAACCATTGTATACAACCATGCACTATTTTATGCCTAGTATTGCACTTTGCATAAGGCGTATTTGGTCTCATCTAAATTTTTTCATGAGGGGGGAAAAATTTACAACCCCCCAAACCCGACAAGAAACAGAAGGTATGTGATCAATGAAAAAGCCACCCTTTTCCCC